>JAOWBL010002796.1:0-50327 GCA_028564865.1 Zenarchopterus dispar | reverse complement strand
TATATATGTATGTGGATATGCATATATATATATATATATATATATATATATATATATATATATATACACATATATACACACACACATACACACACACACACACACAAATACACACTCAGTGTTGCACGAAAGGAGGAAGTGAGTCACTGGGGATAGTGCTGCTTTCACTCAAGCTGACTCTCAGGTGGCTTGGTAAATTAAGCACTCCCTTCATATCAGGAACTCTTCCAAAGGCCATTAATTTCCCCCTGTGGCACGAACTGTTTAGCAGCAGTAAGAGAACACACAAGGCCGTCAAAGAACGGTTTCGTTAAAAGCATTAATTGTATATACGTCTTACCCTGGCAGAGTTATAACTTGGACTCAGTGCCTTGGCGCTATGGCAGTCCACTGAGCTACAGGCATTATCCTTAAATCAGAGGATTCGCTTTAATAACCTAGAACATCTTAAATAGGACTTCCTTAGAAGTTAGTATAAGTGTTAGGAACAATTGGAACACCTGGCTGCACTTTTTCAGTCATAATTTACTTAGGATTTGTTTTCAAATGACTTGTGAGTAACATACATGAATAGGCAAATATGAACGTGTTTTGAATAAAATATTTTCAAAAGCTTTTGCTGATAGGAGAGCTTATCTGAAACAGACAGAAGCAATCGAAAGTAAATTGGGGAAATCAGTTGCACTGCCACCATCATTTTTTTTTTTTTTACCCTGGTTTTAACAGATGCTGATGTGGACTGTCAGTCATCCAGGTCATGGTAACTCCCGACAGCTGGAATCAAGACAACTGAACTGCCTTTTCTTTTGTTCTTGAGAACAAAAGAAAACATGATTATATGAGAGCCGCTAAATACCTCACATTGGTTTTATTTACAGACCTAAACTCTGGAAAGCATTAGATTAGATTTTATTAATCCTGCAATGGGGAAATGTCCTTGTTAAGGCAGCGAAAACTAAGAAAAAACAAATATACAATACATCATATTCAACAATCCACTACAGAAAAACATTTTAACAATATACAATAAAGCCTATGAGTGAAGTGAGAGATATATAAGTAAGTTTGCATAATAAATAAATTTGTGCAAAAAAAAAAAAATCACTTGTAAGATTAGATCATCTTTGTTTGCAAAGAAAGAAAGTACAGTGTGTCCTTCTCAAAGCCCAACAGAGACCAGAAACACCTGAAATGAGTCCGTCCTTTCACATCTTTTATTCATTTCACATGAACATTCTCTTTTGGCATCTCCACTGTCAAGTAAAGCACCCCCTGGTCTAATCTTGATCTCTGAGTTTCTGATTTAACTTTAGTGGACATGTAACATAGGCTGCCTGTCTACATATTATGGGGGCAAACAACACTGAATCAGCATGATGGGTGACACTTTCCTTCACGAAGGCAAGCCAGGGATCTGTGGGCACAGACGTCTTCCTGTGAAATGTCACACCCTTCTGTCCTCGCCATCGCTGTGAATACAAATGACAGCCTGTTTCCCATCTGTGGACCAAGTGGCTTCTGACTAGAAGAGTCAGCAAGATGACTAAAGTTAATATGGACAACAGGGAGAGGCAGTTGAATTGAGCCATGGCAGAATATAATTTGGCATGAAATGCACCAAAAAATCTGTCAGTCTAGTTCTTGTTGTGTATTTGTGAATCAAAAACCACCAAAATATGTTTTTTTCCCAGTGATTATCAAATATTTCATCAAATGAAATGTCAAATTATTGGGGATTATAGTTACTCCTTTCATTTTATTGTACCAAAAGAGTACATTTAAGTACAACATCTGAATAAATAAGTTTGTGAGTGCAGAAATGTCTCCCCTCTTTTTCTATCAATGGATGACAGAAGCAATCCTCGGCAGGGTTTCCACCTTTGTGGTTGTCACTCCCACTTACTGTTAAGCAACAAGACAACACCCTTCCCCGTTTAATCTCTGCTCCAAATTACAGGGGGAATTGTACTTTTCATACTTAGTTCATGCAGACATAGACACTTTTTCACTTAGAGTCCACTCAAGCTGAAAAATACAGGCGCACATAAGGTAGCTGTCAGGGTCCGCTGTCCACAAAAGTGGTATTTTCTAGCTAATATAATTTGTCTGACTGGGAAAGTGGCCTCACAGACTGGACAGCAGTCATCCATATTGTTATAGAACCTTTATCTTTGTGGATAAAAGTATTTGTACTTTCTGCATAAGGCCACATGCAATGAAGTTCCTCTTTTCACTGTGTTCTTCATTCTTGCTCATAAGGACCATCTGATCTGCATCCTTTTTCACTATAATGTCTCTACATCTTCATAAACCACAATAGTGCTTGTGTGTTTAATAGAAAAGCTTGACATTTATGGGAAGCGCCCATAAATGAGAGTATTGTTAGATGAGAATATTAGTACCATATTGGTACCAATTTCATGTATGATAGATACTGAGCTGGGACCACGAGATGATGGCCATAGATGTGATTGAAATCTTTCTGTTGTTTGCCTGAGGAACTGGCACTAAATAAGTCTGGCTTTATACCAGCTGCATGGAGTATGTAGTATTGTTTTTATTTCAGCTACCAAGCCATCAGAGTTTAGCAGCCACACTGGCTCAGAGGTGTATGGCCACTCCTTCAGGCGCATTGCAGCTGCGAGTTAAGAGTTTTAGCATGCTGCCTATTTTTCACATGAGATAAACACGAGGGAATCAGTCCTCAGAAAAAAAATACACAACTAAAACAGTTGTTGGCTATAAATAGCTTCAATGCATAGTCAGTGGGTCACAATCATTGAATTACATCAGCTTACATGTGATTGTGACTTTTCCTTTTACTTGTGCAACTGATGTGAAATTAATTAATTCAAAATGGAAACTTTGTGGCTATATACTTATCCCCTAGAAACCTATATCCATCCATCCATCCAACTTCAGCTTTTGATTTGTAAGGCAGAGACCCAATCTGCTTGGCAGTTTATTATTCCATTTTTCCTTCACCTGTGAACAAGACCCTTGACATACTTAAATTCATCCATTTGATAGAGAATCTCACTCCCAACTCACCCTTTTCTGACTGGGAACCATGGTGATGGATTTAGAACTGCTCTTTCTCATCCTTGCCATTTCACATTCATCTAAAAGCATCTCTGTTGAGAGCTGAAGATCCCAGCTGGGTGACACCAGCGGGACTACATCACCCACAAAAAACAGGGATGAAATCCTGACACCACCAAACTGAACATCCCTGCAGCTAGAGATCCTATCCACAAAAATTATGATCAGAATCGGTAAAAACGGACATCTCTGAGGTCCAACTCACAGCTGAAACAAACCAGACACTACTGGCAACGTGCACCAAACTCTTGCTGTGTTACATAGGGACTAAATAGCCTTTAGCAACTGATGGAGTGTCCTCCGCAAGATACCTGAGAGATATAGTTGAATGCCTCTTCCAAGTGACTAAAACAGCTCCAACGCTCCCTTCAGGACCCTATCACAAGAGTAGGGAGCGGGTCCAGTGTTGTGAGGTTTGACCTTTGACTCTCTTCTCCAACGTCTTTGTATAGACCTCACCACAAAGGCTCAAGAGTGTGTCTGTCCTAATTAGAACACACAATTTGCCCCCACTCCTTTCTTAAAAGAGGGACCCACCATCTCAGTCAGAGGGACTGACCCCAGTGTCCACAAAATATTGCAGAGGTACGTCATCCAAGACAGCCTCACAACATCTGGAATCTTGATGAATCCATCCCAGGAATCCAACACGGAGGTTTTTCACTACTTCAGTGACCTCAGTCATGGCTATGGACAAGCCCATCCCAAAGTCCACAGACGCAGCTTCCTATGTGAAAGACTTGGTGGGATTGATGTATTTCTTCCACTGCTTGACAATATTTTCCTAGTAGAGGTCAACAGTATTTCATTCTCACTGTACAGATTGTTGGAAAACACCACTTTCCCTACCTGAGCCACAGGATGGTTTGCCAGAATTTTCTTGGAGCCAATTGAAAGTCACTTTCCATGGCCTAACCTAACTTCTCGCACAGCTGAGTTTCTGGGCAAAAACTCAGAAACCTTTAGTGGGGTATAGAAAACCTAGAAAGTGGGGTACAATTACTGCAGATAGATATAAATGTTAATATTTTGGTTCTTCCTTATTTCCTTAAATGAGTGCTAAAAGTCACTTGAATGCTGTCTGGATATATTTAGTTGACTGCAGTCTCCCTTTTTCTTATCATATAAACTGTAGATTACACAAAACAAAAGAGGCAGCGGCAATGCTTTAGTTCTGCAAAACACCTAAAAGTTGACACCAGCTTGTTTGAAGCTGGTGTAATAAATAGTCTAACTTAATTACACAATAAAACTGACTTAGTGGCATATTTTTTTGTGGTTTTGGTTAAGACAAGTGCTGATTTTGGACAAAGACAGGCTTGTTGACTGTAATTTTTCATGTACAGTTAAAATGAGGATGGTACTTTCTGTCCAGTTCCTTGACAGAATGTGAAATACGGTATATTATTTTCTAAAATGTCAAACATGGTTTATGGGGTTTCATTCGGTTCTCAGTGGAGATACTTTAAAATAAAAATGCAAGCATTAATAAGATGTTTATTGTTTTAGGCCTTTTTAAATAAATAAGAAATAAATAAAACAATCAAATTATCCTTTTTCCATTTTCATCTGGTGATGGACGCAAACTGATCTAAACAAGTAATCAACACCACAGCAAGGTCACAACAGTGAAATATGTCATTTTTAATGAACAGAGATGAATTCTCAGGGGCTTAATAAGTGTCCTGAGAAATATTTGATTGCATGTTGTGCTTATGATTTTTTCATTTCCTTCAGTATATCAGTAAAGTTCCAAAGCTCAAATCTCATGCTATTCTTATACACAAAGACTGCTGCTCCTGAACCACCTGAAATACTTCACTTGGAGATGCAGCTTGTGTGTGTGTGTGTATGTGTGTGTGTGTGTGTGTGTGTGTGTGTGTGTGTGTGTGTGTGTCTGTGTGTGTGTGTGTGTGAGTGGGAGAGAGAGAATCTGTGTATATGATGACATCACCATGTGACATTTTTGCATGATTTATTCCAATAAGCTTTTTTTGGCACACCTTAAACAAAGAATAAGAGAGTGTTGTTCCCTTATTTGTGATCACTTAATTAACCAGTTAAATAAGGGGCCTTAAAGAGCAAAGACAGACAAAAGGTGTTGCAGCACTGTAGAATATTACAAAAACAATGCATCTATTGGACAGAGAAACATGTAGTCTTCCTCCATTAGATTCCCCATATTATGGACGTATTGAGCTTAACATGGGGACCTAAAAGTTGTAAAGGTTCAACCAAATGGACACTTAAAATTTCAAGAGGATTCTGTAAACCCTTTGAAGAGAGTAAAGAAAGAGAAGAAAACAAAAATCCAACATGTAATTACTCATGGTAAGTAAAAATGAGAATGTGACTCAGTCAAGTCCTGATGACTTGTGTTTCCAGTCTCGACAGACCCCAGAAGGAGAGTTCTTGCCCTTGGACCAGTGTGAGCTGGACGTTGGTTTCGGCACCGGCGCGGACCAGCTTTTCTTGGTATCGCCGCTAACCATCTGCCATGAGATCAACACCAACAGCCCATTCTTTGATCTCTCACAGCGCTCGCTCACAAGCGAGCAGTTTGAGATTGTTGTCATCCTTGAGGGCATTGTGGAGACGACAGGTGAGGGCAAATTTTTGTTTTCTAATTTCTCTCCTCTGATAATAAGTTTGAATAAGAGCCTCTGTCCCTAATCATTTGTTTTATAATCCTTTAGCCCGTGGCATACAGCCTCTCTCAGTAATATAAAATAAAATATTGAACAGAATGTTTAATTTTATGGTGTTTAATTATTAAATAGTACAAGCTTTCATCCATCATGGTTGTATTTTTTCAATGTCTCTTTCCCCTGAAGGAATTCAGCGCTACTCATTTTGCCTTTATGTTTGGCTGTCTATTTTTATTCAGTCATCACTTTTCAGTCATCTTCATTTCTTCTTTTTCTGGTTTGCTTTTGAAAAACCGCGTCATTTCTCTTCTTTGTAGGCATGACATGCCAGGCGAGGACATCTTACACCGAGGATGAAGTCTTGTGGGGTCATCGCTTCCTCCCTGTCATGTCCCTGGAAGAGGGGTTCTTCAGAGTTGACTACTCCCAGTTTCACAACACTTTTGAAGTCCCCACGCCCCCCTACAGCGTCAAAGAGCAAGAGGAGAAGTGTTCACTGACGTCACCCAACCCTCTACCTGTCGCACCAAACCCCCCCTCCCCTCTGCTGGGTAACGGTGGCCGTGGAGGCCGCAGGGAAAGGCTTCTGTCAGCTGACAATGCGGACCACGCAGAGGACAAGGCCTCCAGGCTGCCCAGCAAACTCCAGCGCATGAGCTCCACCAAAGAGGACCACCTGTGGAGGGGGCTGAAGACAGGACCACCCCTGCCTGGAGGTAAAGCCTCCAGCACAGGAGACCTGCCACTTAGCATTCAGAAATTGGGGTCTAGCGCCACCCCGGCTGTTAAGGCGGGGCAGCAGGAGGAGCAAGTTCAGCTTTTGTCATTTGATGGTGATGCTGAGGAGGGTGATATGAAGAAACACAGACTATCAACAGTCACTAGCTCCACTACCACACCGAACCCAACACCCGTCCAGGTTCCTTTTGCTGGGAGTCGGCCAGAGGACAACCTGCCACCTAAATTGCGCAGAATGAATGCAGACCGCTGAACTGTTTCTTTTTAATTAAAACACTAAAACTGAATGAGGCTTGATGGGCATTGCATATAAAAAAAGACTACTGTAATATAATATTTTGTCCTACCCTTTCTGCAATTTTTGCCACAAATAGAAAGACAGACACTAATAAGCCATCCATCCGCTCATACTGTGAGTCAGTTTTGATAGATTATCAGTGTCCTTCCTGACTTCTAACACTATCCCTGTGCTTCTTTTTTTTTTATCAGCTCTCAGAAATACAGAGATGCTTAATTATTGTCATAATTAAGAGACTTTCTTTCCTCAATTGAACAAGCACCAAAGTGGCAAATCAGCATCCTTGACCATTTACCAAACTTTTCTCCCCAGAACAGTGGTTATCTTTGGCAACGATTAAGTCAGTAAGACTTCTTCGCAGATGATGGCACTATTTTAATCTGCTCTAAGAACGGGAAAGATTAATATGAAAAGGAAAAATTAGCTTAATTTTGTCTGGATGAAAAGTCATATCTTTGCGGTAACATGGAGGTAACTCAGGTGATGTAGTTGAAGAAGAAAGTTCACCATTGTCATTTCTGTGTAAGATCGCATTCACACTTTTAATTTGGGACAACACTCATGTACACACTATGTATGTAAAATCAGTGTATGTAAAGGACTGTGTTAGAGTGTATTCATGAATGTGTGCCATTTGAAACAGTCATGGAGCTGACATTAGCATAATTAGCTAGCCTTTCCCATGGCACTGTATAAATATGGAATGTAATTCATGGCAGAATATGAGATTTGTACAAGGGAGAGTGTTTTCCATTCTTGGCACTTGCTACGCAATGACTTGCAGAAATGCTTAAAAACATACAACATATTCTTTATACACTATTTTGTAAGAACAAGCTAAACACGCTGCTAACAAAAATGTACTTTTCAGTGCTAGCACTGGAAAAATGTTCTGTTTGTAAAGTCAAGGAAACAATACTTTCAAAATGAAGGAAACTTTGATTGTCATGTAAGGGTGAGAATATAATGATTCAGGATTGTATCAGCTGAACTGATTCTCTGCTGTGATTGGTCGTTTCATTGTTTGGTAATGAAAGGGCCACTTGTGATTGGCTGTTAAATTGTTTGTTGAATTGGATTATTTAGCAGCACCATCTGCTGACAATAGCCTGACCAAACACTGTCAGCTTTAAAAAAAGGAAAACTAAGGTTCTGTGCTTGAGTTTTCACAACTTTTGATACTTATATAAACTTCAAAAGAGGAAAACTAGTTTTTACTTCATATTTTTAGGACTGGTTTCCTTGATATTTTCAAAAGATGTTGACATGCAAAATCATTTTGTGCTTATGAGATATTGTACATCTCTCTAAGAGGAGGGCTGATGCTTACAACGGCTTCATGGTTTCATCTTAAATGTGCACATTTGCTGTTTCTTCCCTCATGCGTTTTGATGACTCAGCGATTTATACTGCTGATGGTAGGAAAAAGAAATTGATCATTTCTTTCTAAGTTCCGAGATTCTTTTCTGAATTTCTACTAATATACCGTTGAGGCATGTGCATAAAATTGCTGCATGCAGCTTACATTATGCTGATTTTTTTCTATGTTCTGTGATACTTTTTTGAATAGCCAGGCATGTTCAGAAAAGTGATAAAACCATTGTGTGCTACCAAGAAGAGATGTAAAATTACTTTGCATTTCTGGAATTCTAAAACCTTTTTAGGTTGCTCATTAGCAAAACATTCACTTTTTTTTTTTTCTTTTTTGGGGGCGAGAGCAGTTTAGATTTTTGATAAATCATCCTAAAATGATGATAAAATAAATGAAATTGTTGATACACAAAGTCAAACTCATAAACAAGAATTGTTTATCACTACTAGTGAATATGTGTTCATTTATATGCTGTTATGTTGTTTACCACGTTACAATCTTGATCTCTTTGTGCAGCGCATCACTTCATTCGACATGGGACACCAAATGCAATCACAGATCAATTTTGGATGAGAGACTTTTTCCTTGGGAACTACTTTTTTAAAATTTAAAAACACCCACTTGGGAATGCAGGGATCTTAACATCAGGGGATGTGAGTATTATAGCCAGTATTAATGTCAGATAAAGCTTCTTATTGCAACTGCTAAATAATAAATTCTTTGAAGACATTTGCTCATATTTTCTTTCATATGCAAAAGACTGTATGAAACTGTGGTCATCATCCCCAGACAGCATGAACAGCTCATGCGTCACCTGCTTGGATTTCTCATCAAATATTAAAGTCTTACATGTACGTGTGAGTTGTTTATGTTTTGGAGGAAATCTTACAGGGAAATAGTTCAGGATTGAAGAAACTTCCTAACCTCCACCTGTATTAATAACTTACTCCACTCCGGCTTCTTCCTACTTGAAATCAAAAACTATGAAATTCTCCTCAAGACACAGGTTCAAGTACAGTAGTTGTTTTTTACAATTGTGGATCTATAAACCGCCACAATTGATGTGAAATAAACCCATACTTTTTACTTCTGATACTAATTTATCTCAGGGTCATCTGTTCAAAAAATCAGACTCAAGAACATAGAAGGATTTTTTTTTTTAACTAAGGAAATGATTGTGCGTTCATCCACCCACTATGCTTCACTTTTGCGATCTTCCACTGTGCTGATATTGTCGAGCTCACCAGTTCTTTCTTACTTTTTAAGACTGTACAAAATTAAGGTTTTATGACATCTCTTTTACATATTTATTTGGATTTTTTTCAGCCTAATGTTGGCCTCCTTCACTTGGATTAACATCTCCTTAGATTTCATATTGGCAGCTCCAGCCACAGAAAATGCTAAGTACTTAGCCAACACCTGATATCTCCATAATTTGTCTTCATGTAACAAGAGAATGGGTCACGCCTGACCAATTAACTTTTTTTTCAGTCAGTTATTCAAATACTTTGGAGACCTAATCCCTAAGTAGTATGGCATATTTTTTGTAAAAACTTTAATTCAAGCTGAAAGTCTACACATCTTATTGTTTTTCAAATGCATTGTGGTAGTGTAAAAAAACATAATCATAAAACCCAATCAATACTTCTCTACCTAAATGTAAGCATTTTATTTTTTAGCCAACATAAGGTGCAGTCTTTACCAGTTTGCTTCAAATCCTTCTTTGTTGTTATTGATGAGAGGAGATTTTCCTGACATTATGCTTCTGATGATGTCCAGTACAAATTAGTGATACTGCAGAGGGTGGCAGAAAAAAGTAATTTGATTATATAACTCATTAGCAACACGAAATGACCTCCACCCAGCTTAGATAAAATTGACTCTGATGAATTATAGGGGGAAGAATGGATCACAGGACATTTCTCACACAGACATAATAGTGCATAATTAAGGATTTAGCTGTAAGGGAGATCTAATTTTCATTCAGTGGTACTTCCTTGGTGGACTCAAGATTGTTAGCTCTATAAACTGACTGCCACATTTGAATGATCTACTATGATGTAGGTGAATAACACTCAGACTACATGTCTGTGGACATTATGGAAAGCTGCTTGAATAAAAATAAATTTTGAATGGACAGTCAAACTAAAACATTTTTTCTCCACTCTGGTATGACCATGAGTCCACTCTTCAAGATAAATATAACCTGAAGGACACCGAACTACAGACTCGTTTGGAAAGACTGATTCATTGAAAAGTCCTTGGTAAAGTATTGCATTGAAATCGAACTTTGAGGAGCGCACTCCAAGGGCTGTACTGTACACGTTGGCTTTGTAAATCATCTCATATTTTTCTCTGCTACATTAATTTCCCTGCTGCATCCACAGAGCACAGTTTTACAAATGATCATTTACTCCATCAAATGAGATGCAAATCGATTGTTTATTGGAGAAGAAATGTATGAGCAGCCTCTGGCAGATGATGATGGTGGAAGAGGATTACAGCTGCAGTGTGGGGAAAGGCTTGAGACGGCTGTGCCATGGTTTACTGTGGCAGAAATGCCACTTTTATGGTGATTTCTGCATGTATTACTAAATTAATATTCGTGATTGAATAAGATTCCTTCAGTTGCCAAACTCTCCTAGTAGGAGTTTTTTTTAATGAAAAACTCGACTTTGCAAAACGCATGACGTTTGGCCCTTTGAGCTAAATTTGATATTTTTTGTTTTGAAAATAAAGTTTTGACAATAAAGCAATGAAGATATAATCAAAGAGGAGGCGTTAAGTAGACTTTAATTAAAAGATTTAACAAAACCTCTGGCATTTAGAATTTAGGAATTACATCCATTTTGAGCAAAAGTATCTTCATTTTCAAGGGTTCGTAGATATTTTGATAATTATCTGAGAAGTGTTGTGGAATTTTTCTTTCACAAAAGCACAGAGAGAAGTCAAACATAGAATCAGGTTATTTTTTCTTTCATCAAAGGAGAGGAACAATAAAAGTCAAAATGATCTTGCCTCTTCTATTCTGAAGCTGCACTTGACATACACACAGATATAACCGTACCTAGAAACAGGAACTGCCCTGGGAAAGGAAGATCTTATTCTTTGTTGTTAAAAAAATCTTAAGCCATAAACTGGTTCAGATCAGTTCTTATCAGTAGCTGCAGCTGGGTGAGTTTGTCCTTGATAGACAAGCTACTCATTCATCTGCACTTTTACACTCTGGAAAATATATTTTCTGATATCTGAGCGATCTTATCAAATGATTCTGTGTCACACCACAGTCATGCACGCATACTCATATCTCATTCCACATCCACATCATGCACAAATACCCATTTCCACACACATCATGCACACGTCTCCATACCTCAAACCCTCTTACATATACATACACAAGAACATGATATTCCCGCTTTTAAGTAGATCTAGAAACACCATAAGAAAGGGACAGGCTGCACTGTTTTACGATCAAGCACACAGCAAGAATTTATAGTAAAGGTTAAGATTTCCATTACAGAAGATGGTGATTGGCCAGATGTCCATTCCCTCCTTACTTCAAGACAAGTGAAGCTGCTGTTTGATGAGAACTAATACAAAGTCCAAGGATATTTCAATGTAAATAAAGGAGAACACAATTACACTGAAAAATCAAAATAAATCCATTAGGGAGTTAGAAAGTAAAAAAACAAAAAACAAAACAACAACAACATAGAAATACTGGAAAACCACAGAAGAAAACGAAAGCAGATGATTCCAGAATCCTTTCTTTGATGGAGGAAAACCTCTTCAGAACATCAACAGAAGTAATGAAATCTCTGGTGAAGGTAGGTGTATCACTGCCAAAATCTACAATTAACATACGCCTTCATGAATGTGCATACATAGGGTTTAATGGAACGTACAAACTAACAATAAAAAACAGGAAAACCAGATGAGATGTGGCCAGAAAAAATGCCAATCAAATTCTATAAACAGATTAAACAAAGAAAGAAATTGTGTTGGTCTAATGGGGGGAGAAAAGCATGAACAATTAAAGGAACAGCTCATGATTGAAATCATACAGCATCATGTGTCATACATGGTAGATGCTGTCAATGTATAACCATCATGAGCTGATTGGTGTTTATTGATGAGTGCTGACAGCAGTAGAAAGATTAATTCTGAGCTGTAGAGGCCTATACGTACAGCAGCATCACAACACTGAGGGCCTGGTAGCTGCAAAGCACTTGTGCTACATTAGTACATCCTGTTTCTAAAGCTTAGTTCTGTTCTTTATTTTTTACTTCCATATGAACTGATGATACCCCTAAATTCACAGAAGAAGAACTATTTTAGAAATAAACAAGGAGGCAACAGCCAGCATTAACAGGTTCATTAGCTAGTTCATTTGTGCTGGAGGTCAGCAGGTTTTTGGGTACATGATAACAGAGACAAGGATAAAGAAAGAGTCTTTGTTGCATCCACACTGACATTAAATTGTATATTTTAAACGTTATATTCTTATAAATCATTTTGATATCACACAGTGTTGAATCCTGCTGGGGCTTTTTTATCTGAACTTATTTCTCCGCTGGTACTCCGATGTCCTCCCACAGTCCAAAAACGTACACGCTAATGACTAGAAATTCTAAAATGATGACGAATCTGCCTTTTTCTCTTTTTATATATTGTTGGCTTGTTTTGTGTGGCCCTGGGACGGACTGGCAACCTATCCAGGTAGGTTTCCCAACATTTAACCTGGTGACAGTCAGGCTCCAGCCCCGTTGCAAATGTAGTGGGTCTAGAGTTGTCAAGATATGGCTACTTCAGACAGGTTCATACAACACTGTATAAACTCTTCAAAATTCTTCTTATGTTTCGTTGACCCAGAGTGATTAGGGCCTCCACAACAGCATGTTCAGCTGGTCTGGAGCTGGTTTGTATAACTTTGTGGTCCAGCTCAGATCACGTGTCACATTATGGCAATAGCTGCTTTTTAATCAGCATATTTGTTTGTGTAATCATGAAGTGTCATCAATCACAGCCGAGGTACTGGTCCAGTTCAGAGTCTGCGTCTTGACAAATATGGTCCGAATAGGATGTGCTCTCATGCCGCCCAATTTATCGAGAATGCACCTAGTGGAAACTTGTTGAGACTTCAGATGGCAAAATATCCTGGAATGTAATTCATATTAACAAGCAGAAGTAATAGCAGAAGAGAGAGGAGTAAAAACAAAGACAAAATAAAAAAGAAAGAGAGGTAAAACTGTGTAACAGAATATAGTTTTAAGATGTTTTCATCCAAGACTTAACTTGTGGTTAAATTATCAATATCGATCTTATCTTAAAAATACCCCCAAAAGTTTTGGAGTTTTTTTATTTCACTTCCACTGCTCTTTATTGATAATGCAGTTGATCTATAAATGCTTAAAACCCATTAAAAACACATAACATAAAGTAACAGCTATAAACACTTTTGCCAGAGAAGCCAATTGTCTCTTCTGAGTTATACTACCATTCAGCCGAACTGTGATATCATCAAGTACACAACTACATTGCTCTTCCAACTGCATAAAGATTTAAATATGTCCTCTCCTTAGAAGTACATCCTCCAGATTTGTACTTGCCATGTATGAACTACCAAAGACCCAAGCTTCTGTACTTTCATCATGGCAGAGATGTAGAATAAAAAAGGACCACGTGTGAAGATGCAAAGAAAAAAAAAGTGACAGAACAAGTAGCCAGAGCACGGCTGGAATCAAACTTTAAGGTTTTATGGTGTTGTGGTTTATTATTGCCTGTAGAGCTGCTGTGTCACCCTAAAGTTGCATAAGTCACCCAGCACAGAGGCAGCGGTGGGTGTAGAGCATGACTGTGCTCTGCTGTGTAAGGCTGCATGTTTAATTTGTGCATGGGGAAACACATCAGGACTCTCGCATGGGGAGCGCAGTGATCAGATAACACATCCACATTGACCAGATGCTCATGCATAGTCAATGAGCACAAATACTGTCACGTCTATGCACTGCCATTAGCTCTGTGAGCTGTACAGTCCTGTGAATCAAGTGCTCATCTGGGATGTAAAGATGCAGTTTTATTTTAACCCCTTTATGAGATAACAGCCATTTGCAGGGGACATGCGGGAACCAGCAATACAGCTGTATTCGGTTGGTTATGCAACTTTAAAAGTATATTAAGTGAGTTTTCTCTCACTGATGAAGAGAACAGTTTACGATTGAAAAAAGTGCAGTGAGTGTTTTCTACCTTTACTAGGCGGTAGAGATACAGCTCAGTTATACATAGAAATGGACAAAATCAGTTTTAAAACACAGCAATGTCAAAATCTTTAAAAGACTGACACAATAAAAACCAAAGAATGTTTTATTCAGCAGAAACCGTCCAGAAGATGATGAGAGAGTCAACTTCCCTTTGATCACTATGAGACATCATTTATTTCTGGTGTCGTCTGTGTTGTGCCCACAGGCTCGCTCTGGGCGACACACGGTAAAAATTGTTTCACTCTCGTCTGCAGAATCTCAATTGCTTTGCTTTCTCCACAAGTCACTATAAATCAAACCAAATGCTTTTCATTGCTGTTGCATCCTTTCAGCCATACTATAGATAGAAAGAGTAAGAATTTATATTAGTAACTTTAAATAGGAAAATTTTTTTTTCATAGCTGTTTCATTTCTTTTACATGCATGGGACTGCAGTTTTGGGTCCTTTTATTACTGACAGTTATTGGAAGAAATCATGGACTCAATCTTACTGTATAGAGCATTACACATGGTAACATTATTACTGAATTCATTAGTATTTTTGCTCATAATGAAAGATGGAGTGGCTGTGGCTGACTAGAGCCTCTTTCTGGAAACTGGTAATAGGACAAAGCTTGCAATGATATCAGAGTAGCTGAATAATTTCAGATTTAATAGTCTGTAGCACTTCTTGAAATCATCCATTTACTTAACAGCTTAAAACTTCAATAATCACTGCTTTTATATGAACCATGAATCAGATAAGTGCGTGCAATCAGAAAAATGTCCCATAAAGTAACAAACTCACATAGGTTCCACCTGACTTTGTCTCCCCTTTTAATGTCTAGAGATTAAGTAAATGCCATTAACAAAATTATCTATTTCTTATTTAATGCACCTTTAGATTAAGTGAATTGATTTTTGGCTTCAAATAATATTAGTATGATTACCTATTGCTGTGATATCTATTGCTTTGGAGAACTCCGTTTTGCAACAACAGCTTTTATAAAGTTTGAATGGTATGAATGACAGAGAACAATTTTTAAAGCACATTCTATATTACCAAAGTTTACTGACTTTGCCAAAATATAGTAAATGTAAAAATGGAGCATGGAGCATGTGAACAGTTGTGTAGTTACAGTTACACAAGAAGCTGTTCACGCTGGTCACATGACCGACTTCTGCCTGTGTCATACAGACTGAGGACATTTCTGAAATTGTCTGCTAAATTTTTCCAAAATCCAGGATGTATACAGCATGCATAATAATAATAATAATAATAATAATAATAATAATAATAATAATAATAATAATAATAATAATAATAATAATAATAATATGTAACAGGAAGTATGAGGGGAAAAATTTAACAACAGTCTCATCTATTGTTCATTTACATGATCTAAGAAAAAAGAAAATCAAATTGCATTCAGCTTTTCAAAATTAATCTTAACATGTGTGTATATTGCCACACATAAAGGAGTTAAATAAAATATATAGTCATATGTGTCCAAGACAGTACGTCAGTTTGAGGATGGCCAAAGTCTTTGAAGGACAAAGAGAAATGTGGGAAAAAAAACATCATTGTAAGAAGAGCGAGAAAGAATAGATAACATTCCTATTCATGCCAGGTGTAAGGATATATTGTCCTGTCTCCTTTTTGTTGCTTTTTACTTTAAAAATTTTTTTTGTTGTAATTTGGTGTTTCATATCCTGCCATTGAAGTGCTTTTTGCTGGAAATGAAGGACTTCTTAAAAGTAATTATTATTGCTCCTGCCTCCTGGTCTCCTAGACTTTATCCATCCAAACTCAATACACATATTACATATTAAGGCATGACTGTGGAAGAAGAGAGTATAGGTGTTGTTGTGGCCCATCTGGAGATCTGATCTGTCCTCAACAGAGAAAGTGTGGAGATTTTTCAAGAGAAGATGCAACAACGTCAACATTTGCTGCACCCTTTAAGAAGTGTTTGCAGGAATCACATTAATACTTTGTGACTTTAGACTTTCATGGATGGGATGTATATTAACAAAATAAATTAAGTTCAAGAAATGAAGCATGAGTACTTGGATCATATAGGAGTTGTTCCAGTTTCAAAACCAGAACTGGAACTACTGTCTGATTCTGTTATAAACAGGGGATATCAATATATAAGATTATTTGGGTCAATGCACCAACAAATACTACTTAATTCATACTGAATAAACAGGCAATATGGTGTTGATTTACACTGGAATGCTCTTCATGCAAGACTGGTGTTTCCAGAGGTGGCACAATTGTTGCTTAAAGCAACTCGAGCAACATTATTAAGCATTTAAGGAGCCATTAGGAGAACGGATGTAAGGACTTTATTCAATCAAAGAGAAGGCTAATTTCACAAAGAAAGCCAGAAAGCCACAGCAATAACTTACAAAACTGAATAATTTATAGTCTTGGATAACCAGCCGTGTCGGTCACTGAAAATGATGGATTTTGCAGCTGACACTAATTGAACATCTGCAGGTGTAGTATAGTTGAATGAAGGCCTGACAACCATTTATTCAAGGGAAGTACATATAATTTAAACAAATAAATAAACATTTCCTGAAATAAAACTAGTTGGATTCATAGTGAGTATTGCCTGATACAGAAAACCCATTTTATCTGAAATGATACCTGAAAGGAAAATATGAAACCAGAACATCTTTAGCAAAAGAAAAAAAAAAAGTGAATGTGGTGTTCTAAAACTTAATTAAAAATACTTGAAGGTAAAACAATTTTTTCAATAACAAAAAGCTGACTGAAGAAATGATTTTTAGGATGCCTAAATAAGAGACCAAGAAACTTATTTGAAGACTAGTCATTCTTGTTTTATTTATTTTTTCCCACTTCTGGGGAGGAAATTGCTTAAACATTCATCATGTGTTGTAAATATATATATATATATATATACATATATATATATTATGAAAAATTTAGTTATGCATGTGTTTTTAGCATGAGATGTAGAACTTGCTGAAAGTATTGAACATTTATTTTGTAGTAACTGCAGCTGTGCAGTCAAAGGTAACTGCACAGAATGATGACGGTAACAGGAAATGGTGTTGCTTCCTCTTTTTGATGCAGGTTTTTCCTCCTGGGATGACCTTGATTAAATCATCTCTTCTGTCACTCCATTACATTTTGACAGAATCTGATTACATGCATTTCTTAGCATCCTAATTGGGTTTTCCCCCTCACAGTTTTTCTGAATCCTGAATCACAATCCGGGCACGGTGCGTGCAAAAATCAGTCATCCCACATTAGCGGGTGACGCGCCTCAAGAGCGAGTGCTGCTTTGAATTAATAATTGTCTTTGCGAGGTTTTTCATTTGCTTTAAATGGAAGAAGTCCTGCATTGTTAAAGACTTTCAGCTTAGCGTTAGTGAGGCCGACAGAATCATTTGTGGTTAAACTGCTCGTGAGCATGTTCGATTCTCTTGTGAGCAACGTGCTTGTCTAATAAATATTTGATTGATCTTTTAATAAGTGAGAAGCACTGCTTGGGGGAGACTTTCAATCTTAAATGCATGACTTCATCTGGCTGTGAAGAATACTGACAAAGAAGATGACCTGAATATTTTAGGTTAAACACTTTCTCTGAGATCATGAGATTACAAGGTTCAGTGGTGCAAAGATTCTGAGACAAAATAGGGATTTGAATTGTAAATATTTGTGCCCTTCTGCGCAACGCTGTAAGCAAGTTTGTTTATGGTGCATGCTTTAATTTTTTCACATAAAACTGAACTTTGTTCTGCACTCCCACACATCAGTCCCGCTATGAGCCCAGATTCAGATGAGGTCTTTAGCTTGCGACAAAGACATCACTGTCCCATTTTTCTTTGATATGTAAAGAAAAATTCAGCTCCAGCTGCTCTGCTGAGCAATACAAAAAAACCTTTGATCTTCCGAAGGGTCTTCAGCAACTCATACAATGTTCAGTCTCCGTGGTATTAATTTATCTTCACCTTCTGGATTACCTAAGTAACACATTCATTAAACACCCATGTGTGATAATTTAAGTAATCTTCAAAGGGAAGCTCGACAAAGGAGGTTTGTACATGTCCTAGAAAATTTACATACTTTCAGAGAATTTACATATTTTCTGGGACGCAAATATGTCTCCACTCCTTTTCGTTTTCATCGTCTCTTTTCCACAGGAAAGCTTTGTAACATGAGTTGTCAGCAAATCAGCAGAAAGACTAATACTCCAAAAATATATCCCCAAAAACCCACCATTCCTTTTGAACTCATGTCTCTAATTTCTATCCTTCCTCTGATGTGTTTATGTCAGCATTTCCAAACTTTGTTGCGATGTATCCCATCAAAGCAAACTGCTTCTGACGTAAACATATCAGATTTTCCAAATGCAAAGACTTATTGGGCTGAGAGGAGTGACAGCTGATTGAGTCGTGGACATTGCTTGTAACTGGAATTTGATAAATAATGCAGACTTTTACTATGTCCAGATGCCAGGAAACGGTTCTCGGGAGAGCTGAGGTAAGAAAATGGAGGCTGCTGGAGTGAATCTCTAAACTGAACAGCCTGCAAGTAAGTGCTGCCTCAATGAAGTAAAGTGCCACAAACAGTGTACAGAATGAGTCCATCCATCCCCCATGCCCCCTCAGAGGTCCAGGTCTGTTTAAAGGAAGAAAAACATCTTTTCATTCAAAATTCATGTACTACAGAAAACTGTAACAGGTCAGTGGTTTTGGGGATTTTTACTCCTCACTGTTGCCTTCTTCTCTACCTGTCACGTTAGAAAGTACTCTCATAGTCAATAACAAAAGGGATTATTTACAATATTTAGTTGATTCCTTAATTAATGGTCAAGCATCTAAAAATAAAGCCCTTATTTTTTTCATTTCCTTTTTACAGTGGTCAGAATTTGCATTTCTTTCAAGACTCAGGCAGGAGAACTTGTTTTTTTTTAATGTGTCACTACATCATATACTATACAGTAATAATCATAGTTCTAATCAAACAAATCTTTATGATACTTTAGAGACATCAGAATTTCTGCACCGACTGATCGTTCATGGTCATATAAATGTTCAATGACTGTGCTGGAATATGGTGGACTGTGGTTTTTTTACATTCTAGCTTCACTTATTTCAAATGGAAGCTTAGGTCTTTGTTTATCTGTTGCTATGGTGATTTGTAGAATTAGAAATCCACCGATGGCTCTTTTCCATCACCCTCAAGCACTCAGAGTTCAAACACTGGATATGGAGTTTATTTCACCGTATAACAACAGGAAATAATGACTAAAAACTAGAAACAAAACAAATATCACATTAAAGAGCAGGCCGGGATGTATTAAACTATCACCACTAATACAATTCTTAACACTTATAAAGTCTTTTTTTAAAATCTATTCTTTGAGATATCACTGCTGTTAATCAGGTTTACGTTTACTCATTACTTGCTGATTAGGTTGAAATTAGAATGGGCTATGAACTAGTTATAGTTAAGGTTTGTTCTAAGGCCTTTGCACACCAGACTGCAGTCTTTCATTGTTTTATTTTATTTTATTTTAAATATATTACAGGTCAATACAGACTTTCACATCAACTATGCAATTTCATTGAGCACTTAGGCATTTTTTTCAGAGGTTGATTTTTCCTTAATTTGCTTCCAACAGAATCACATTTGATCAATCTGAACAATGTCACACAAACACTTTCAACATGAATGAATGAATGAATGAATGAATGAACAAATCAGTCAATGAACCAAGGAACCAGTATATAAATGAATAACCAAAAATGCACTGCATGCATGTGTTTACAAACAGGTGATGTTTTAGTGCAGACATTCCAGTAGTTGTTCTGGATCATTTAATTTTCTGAAATTCCTCAGCAGCTTCTTCAAGCTTGGAACCAACTGTCACAATAGCTCCTAAAACTGTCAAAGACAAAGAAAGAAAAGCTGCTCAAGACATCCAAGCAGCTCATCAACAGAAGACAGGTATTTGTTTTTTCTCTTTTTTTTCCTCACTCAAAGCAACAGGAAATCATATTCACGTTATGTTTAACACACCTTTTATCCTCTGTACAATTTTTCATCTTTAAGAATCTGAATATTTATTTTCTGTTGCGCTTTATGTGAGCAGGCAAGCATATCAATATTTCACCTCTAAATTATTTGCCGTTTCCTTCAGTTTATTTGCTTCGCCTTCAGCGTGCAAAGACCTTTAGGTTGTACAAGATTAATGGAAGTCATTGTAACGTCTTAATGGTGATAGCTCTGTGATATTGTGGTTGTGAGAGGTAACTTAAGACTGTGTCGTTTAACGGGCTTCTCTGCATCGGCCCTCTGCAGACGACACCAATCTGGGTCTTTGCTGTTCATTCGGACTCATGTTGTGCACCGTATGTGGTGCTCCACATCCAGGTGTTGATACTTCTGCTCAGGATGCTACGATAGAGGTGGATGCAAATGCTTTATATCACTCTGAGTGAGAGTTTAATATTCTTCAGACCTTTGAGATGGTAGATGTGATGGTGAGCTTTTTTTCATGAGAGTGTTGATGTGAATAAACCATGACAGGTTTCTGGTGATGGGAACACTGAGATATTCAAAGTTGTTTACTGTCTCTGCTTGCCCGCCATCGTGAATGTTTGTCTGTGTGGATCTTTTTTCCCCCAAACCAAAAGCAAATTAGATGTGTTTCCCTATTAATTTATGTCAACAAGACATAGAATGACTGATCAGGACTGTCGTTACATGATGAAAAATAAAAGTAGTAAATATAAGTGAAAAAACTTGTATCTGGGCCACTTAGTTATGAAGGCTTTTGGACACGTAATTGTTTACAAGGGTTTGACAAGCAAACTGGGAATAGATTTGTCATCAGCGCAGCAGAATAGTGATGTCTCACACATTTACCATTTTTTGGAAATAAAAAGAAAAAAAAACAAAAAGCAGCTGAGCAAACAGGCTCTCCAAACTGGTTAACACATTAATGTTGAAAGCAAAATGTCCTAGATTGTCCGCAATGCCAGTCTGTCCTCTGGGAAGATGATGCAGCGCTAGCCTGGACATGAGTTGTGCTGAAGCCGCATGGACTCTGTGCTTTCTTTTTTTCTTTTTTTTTTTTTTAATGCAATGCCTGCCAGGCTGATTTACAGCCTCCGGGTGAGGTTAATCACTGCATGGTTTGAGGACAAATTGGTAAAGCAGGGAAGTAAGTCATTTGCTCCACGGATGCTGACCTTTCCTCCCTCGTTTCACGTGAGAAGCAGATGATTTGCTTTTTTCAGGGTAAAAGTTGGCAGCGGAGCAATGAAACAAATCCAGACGGTTTTGGAGAAGAGAATATTCGCTTCGGGTCGAATCCTCCCATGTAGCAGAGGCAGTGACCTCACCAGTTTATTCCACAGGCTCCAGTATCCTAATCAATTGGGAGCAGTTCCAATCAATTAACTGCATTATGAGCCCTGCAAGTCCCGATGGGAACCATTGAGACAACAACAATTAATGTAGCTCTCATCCACTCCCTGGCACACTCTCCAGCAGGAAGACTGATTGCAGCCTAATCCGTATGTAATGCGTTCCCACTTGGGGCATAAAGTTTATTATTGTCAACTCTTTCCAGTTAAGAAGCTCTGTCCTGCTGCGCCTAATGCAATAGAGTTCTTCTATCAACCAAAACATGAAAAAAAAAATGGATTTAACTTATAATTTTTATCTGATGTCATTCACCCTCCTGTACACTTTGTGCTTTGGCCATCTGTGACTAGACTGCCAACAGTTGCTGAAGCAGTTAATTCTATGGCGGGACTTGAGGGGGATACGATTTTCCTCCAGTTGGTGTGAGAGATGGCCATCTGTGATTTCAAGGAAATCTTAATGTGTCCGTTGTGTTATTTGGCAGGTATGGAAATACTCTGGTGTGCGAAATATTATAGGTATTGTGGAGTAATTTGAGTTTTTAATTTACACCTTTTATCTTTGTGAATCTAAAGCAGAGCTGCTGCTACCACACTAATCATGGAGCACTTTAGCACTTCAAAGCTGTGTCTCAGAGTTATGGCAGGACAGCTACAGTCTGCGTCCTTCTGTTCACCTCATATCTGCTGCTGAAGTCAAGCCAAGTCTATTACAGGGGACTTAATAAAACTTAAAAGAGCATTAAAAGTATGTCCTTAGGGACGACTTGGCAACCCTCTAATAAGTCGTCTGATATCTTGTGGCAGTAAACTGGGTCAAGCGATCTTCTCACACCAGGATGTGAAAAACGTCTATTTCCTTTCATATGTCATGTGTCAGTGTTACTGCAGAGCAGCCTGTTGTGTGTTTATCTGCTGAGAAAGAGAATGGCTCGCTTATTAAAATGCCCTTGAGAAAAAAGAAAACAGTGGCATTCACAGTGTGTACACACTTAAGTTTATAACAGGGCAATATAGCAGCTGTGATATTGTTCGGGTGACGGAGAGTGATGCCATATGGCTCCATTGGAGTGTGAGAAAATAGTTTGAAATAGGCTGGCTTGGGTAATTAGCTAATGCAGAAAATTATTTTGATGACTTAAATCATGCAATCGTGACCAGCAGCACATATCACATACAGCTGATGCTACACAATGTAACTGCTTCAGGAGGACAGTAAATTTGGGTTTTATGTTCTGCTGCATGCCTGTAAATGATGGAAACCCTACTGCACTGATTTATTTGAGTTAGAACATTTATGGCAAAATACATTTTTTAATGCCAGAATTTAATTAGCAGAACTCTTTAAAGAATGGGCAAGAGTTTCATACTGAACATTTTCTGGTTTCTACTGGTATTTTCCGTGACACCGACCTATCAGAAATGAGCTCTTATTGTATGTAGAGTGTAGAATAAAAAGTATTGGCCAGAGCTCATTTGTAAAACTGTGAAGACTTCTGTCTAAATGAATGTGCATTTAAATTGATATCTGCTGAGCTTCAAAGTATTATCTGTTGCCTTCAGGATGAACAAACTGTAGAGCACTGGTCCACATACAAAAATGAAGGAGAATACAGTGACAAAAGTTATATTTACACATACAAGACTCCAGGTGATCATTCAAGCCCAGACTTGTGATGTTTCCCTCTGTACAGTTGTCATGGATGTGATTTCTGTTGCAAAGCGGGTCATTTTAACATGGGAGTCAGTAGACATTAGCTTGCTTTTTGACCCTAGCGGTCAGTTGAGAAACTGCAACTCTTCCTATTTCCATCTTGTTCACCCTGTTCTGAATATCTTTTATTATGTCTTATTTCTATAGAGTTTCTAAATACGTCTCCATCTTCACCAGATGTTAGTTTTAGAGGACCACCTGCTGTTGGAGACAAGGTGGTTTATTTTAGTTGAGATGAAAAGGCTCCCTGCTTTTGAGGCAGACCACAACCACAGCTAATCAATAAATTCAACGTGTTTATTACCATAGCACCAATTGAAAACAAAATCGATCTCAAAGGCAGAGAAATCAAACAATTAAATATCATGAATTACAGTCCAGTTCAATCAAATTACTAAAATGCTATCAGTTTATAACCCAGTTTGTTACATTCTTAGTCCATTTTTTTTAATTTGCAGTCATAAAGCATTATCTGGTATGAGACTTGGGAAAAAAAGGTTAATTACAGCAGTGATGCCTTTTAACTCCAGCGAGAGAGGAGATTGAGAAAAGGTATCCAGCAGTCCAGACCTTCAGCAGCATAACTGAAGGGATAGTTTGGGGTCACCTGAGAAGCTGCGTTTTATCACCACGAGAAGCTGCAAATCAAAGAGGGAAAGCTGTACAATAATTAATCAATCATAAAGGTGAAAAAAGCCACTGCATAGTCAAACATCACGAAATTACACCATGGACCCCACACCTAGAGCTATCCTACAAAGCACTCTGCTATTTATTGTAGTCCTTAAATTCATTTGGTAAAAGCATCACAACTGTATGAACAAAGTGAGGGAGAACTTGAACTTAGAATGCATTAATAATGGGTCAGTGATAAATGAGGCACAAGAAATGTTGTATCTATTCTAGTTTTAGAGTGGAAGAGGTTACAGCACTGTAGGCAACATCTTTATTTTAAATTATGTATTGGAATACTGCGTTACTCATGATGATTGCCAATCCTCAAGATACTGAAGCCTTGTTAGAATTCATGAAACCGCCTTAGCAGCTGCACCTGTGACAGCTATCTCATTGCTTGGCAGCTGACACCAATCTTTGTGTTTTGTTTTAACATGCTCCAGTGAAGACTAAAATGAGCTAAATAACCATGTCTAAGACTATTGACTCAGTTTTTTCACAGTATCTTTTAGAATTACAAACCAAAGACCAATCAAAACCCTGTTCCCCTCTTTTTTTAAATATAAATTCTCCTTGTTGAGTCTTATGGTATTTGGTGTCTTTAGACATCATTTTGATGCGGTGTGGTGAGAGAAAAGAGCCAATATGCTTCTCTCCTATCAGTATGCTCAAAGTGTCTTGTTACCTGGAATGCATTTGATGTAACTTGCCATGCTCTAATGTGTTGCAGAAAAGAAACAGACTGATGAAATTGTTTCTAGGAACTTCAGCGTCATACTAAGTGAATATTCCTCCTCAAAGTTGTTTGTTTGAATTTATTTTTCTCCAGTGGTGTCCTTCAGAACTCCGGTAACACACAGAGAAGGCTAAAAAGGCTATGAGTCATAACGTGTCAAACTCCAAAAATATATAAATAAAGATGAATTGTATAAATTGAATTGAATTAAAGTACCTATAATACTATCCATATAATGGAAATATGTTATTTGCTATTGGTATGTGTTCTGATTTCACATTTCTCCTGACTCACCGATGTAATCATTCACCCATGTCAAAGGCTTCATCAAAGCGAAGCAGAATATCAGTAAATCTGTACCAGTCAAGACAAAGGATGTTTGCTGAATGACTTCTTCCTGTTTTGTCACTGCCTGTGGTTGACAAGTGCGTTTTTAGCATCGTGATAAGTTTGTCAGTTAGTGACACACCTACATACACATAGGTGGGTAGCAATTTCATTACAGTCTCTGTTGTCTTATGTGTGTGCATGTGTGTGTGTGTGTGTGTGTGTGTGTGTATGTTGGGGGAGTGGGGGTGGAAGAGGGGGAGCACATATTTCAGCATCAACCAGTTCTTTGCAACTTTCAGGATTTGTGCTGGAACACAGATCTTTATCCAAACGGTCCGGATTTTTTATAAAGAGGTAGACACCGTGTGGGTGGTAACAGTGTCCTGGGTGGAGGTCATTTCTACTCCTGCTATGGCAGCATTAATGCAGAAAAGTACACAGAGCTTTAAGAAGCACGTGTGCCGCCTTTAAGACAGCATCTTTTCCTGGGTAAGTTCATCCATTTTTAAACAAGACCACATGTAAAACCCATTTCAGCACAGACACTACAAAGGCAAGGCTGAAGAAGAGGTTATTGATATTGTACTGGCCTGCTTGCTGTCCTAAAGCAGAATGTGAGGAGAATTTTGAAAGAAAAAAATGCAACAAGAATCCTGCTTCCTTGTCCACCTTAAGACATGTTTGCTCAAAGAATTGGAGAAAATAACTCACAACAGATTCATCTTTATGTAATATCCACAATGGCTCAAATTTTACGTGGTGTGAGAAGGAATAGCAGCAATTCAAAATAGTAAAGAAAAGTGTTCACTGTTTCAGCTTCTTTTTCAATGTGCCGAAGACCAGAGATGCAAAAGTAGGTGTGTCGGGATTGATAGAAATGGATGTGAAGCAATCTCTATTAGACACGAGGACATCCAGATACCACACAGAATTTATGACAAGCTAATATTATGTTGAGTATTAGCTGGCCATGCTGCACTTTTCCTATTTGTGACCTTGGGACCAGAAACAATGCAGATGAAAGCCCAACTGCACAAAATTAAATCAAGCCTGTGGTTGCAAGTTCTCCCACCTCACCTGTCTTATACTCCCTGCAGCAATTCCTCCTCACAGCAACTATCACAGCTAGTCCAAGCATTAGCTGTGCTTCTTTTATTTTCAAAATAAAGTATGCAATAAAAGCCTTTGTAAAAGCATTATTAAATCTAGTTCTTAGAGCATTGCTACCTTCTCCTCGTAAGATGGATTTCATAGCTCTTATTTTTGCTGAGAGAAGGAAACTTGAGAGTCACATGACTTAAACACACAGTAATAGAACACAATAAGAGAAATAAGCGAGGCATTTTACAGCTGTTGATAACAGCTGTTATGCATTTTTGATGTGAGTTTGGCTCACAAAAACCTGATGTTCAAAACACAAAACTTATTAAAGGGTTTCACTGACAGTTAAACACTTGACTGAGAATGGAGAAATGTGTTGAAGAAGTCATTGGACAAACTCTTCTCTTCAACATCTTCACTCTCTTTCCTCTGAAACGGTGTGTGGAAGCAGCTTACATTCATTTTCATTAACAACAAACAAATTGTGTTTGGGAAGGGCTTAATCCGATTGCGTGTCCTCTGGAGGTCTGGGGTTTCTTGTACAACCTTGTGCTCAATCAGTTGGGGAAATCTTTCAATTTGATTACTTGATTGATCTGATTATTCTGATTTAATCAACGGAGTAACTACTAAGAAACTGGTACACTCTCATTTTGCTGAATCTGTTCTTGATTTGGGCAGGTGACAGATACAAAACTATTGCATATGTGAATGAGAGATTTCTTTGGTTCACAGAAAGAAATAGCTCTCATTTTTGTATATTTCAACTGAATATATAACTTGTCTTGTCAAAATTAATCTTGGAGTGGTACTTGCTAGGGCTGAATTTAAGTTGTTAAGTTGTTTTTTGTTTTTAAAAAAAAGCCAGGCAATGAAATACACATCTCTCTGAAGCAGCAGAGCTAAATGAACCAAGTCAATGATGGTGAACCTTGAACTCAACTAAACATTCCCTTTTCTCTTTTATGTTTGTAATTCCAGTCTGTAATGAACTTTTTTCTTTTTTTTTTCCTTTCTTTTTTTGTAGGTGACATTCAACAACACTAATTCCAGCATATCCCAGCCCTATTAAGGTCGAAAGCAGAGGTTCTTTAATGTTACAGAAGGCTTTATGTATCATAATGTTCATAACGTATCAGAGTTAAATTTCTCTGTAAAACATGTCTGTGCTTGGCATGAAGACTGCATGAGTTGTGACATTCTTATAGCACACTCCTTCTTTATAAATATCAATTGATGTGTAGATATAAGGGCACAAAAGAAAATGATGCATGCATTTGCCACTGGTGTTTTAGTTCAAACAAACTTAAATCAATACCATATATTATTCTAAATGTCATTGTTGTACTGAGGTGTTTGAAGTTTTTGGATGAGCAGCTCTGGTTCAGGTCTTAGAGTGATCATCCGAAAATTGGAAGTTTAACCAACTTGACACCTTGTCTGTCTGCTGTGTCCTCAGTGAAGATGCTGAACAGCGGAGGCAAAAAAACACACCGCACTGTTTATGGAGCATATACGCAACATAAAAACAGTTGCTACGTAAGTGTTTGTGTGAAGGAGAAACTTGCTGTAACGCCTACTACAGAACCCAGATAGGTTTAAAAGGCATCATTTACCTTTTTACTTTTGGTATTGAAGCACTTTGAGGAAAAAATGCACAGGACCTCTTTCTTTCTTTCATCACTTCCACATTATAGTGCCTTTTTCTATAGCTTGAAGTTTGTAAAGTATGCATTGTCACATATTTATTACCATAAATATTCATTAACACTAGTCTTGTCTTCCACATCTATTAAAGTATGTAGAGACACTGATTCAATTCAGTTGCATCTTCATGTTATGCTTTCTGTTTTTTTTTAAACTTTACTGTTTATACAGCATTGTGCATCAATTGTCTGGGGAAATTTTCTGAAATTTTAGTTCACCTTCTGTAGCTGCGCACACAGCATCTCTCTGCTATTGTTTCCTGAATCCTCTGGTTCAGCTGAAATTTCAGAAGGTCCTGATTCTTGCCCTCAGGCTGAGAAAAAAGTTGATGATTTCTCTATTATTAATTTCCCAGGAGTTTAACCAAAATGTAGCTGAATGCCAATATGTTAATTGCTACACTAGTGAGCACACAGACCTTGTGACATCCTTGAGAAAAATGGCTTTGATTAACAGGAGGACTGAGAATCAGGAGAGGATATGAAGAAAAGGGAATTTCAAAAGACTGCAGGGAAGCAAGGAGTCATATCCTATGTCATGTCACTCAGAGTTTTCTGAAGAGTGGATTTGAGGCCAGTTTTTCTTTATTTTTTTTAAACTACAGGGTACCCATCCGGGTGGGAACAGACTCTGCCCAACTCCAGCTAACCCAAAAATGGGCAAAGGGGAGGAGCAAACAAGCCTGGCATTAGTTGGAACATGTCACCTGATGCAGCAAAAACAAAGACAGCCAGAGCACTGTCCGACATTCGGCAGAGCTTAAGTGGCCATCCATCACTGGTTGGTGCTTAGACACATCAGCGGGCAGCAGCAGAGGTTAGTTTAAAGCTGGTTTGTAGCCTTTGGATTCTATCTCTCAGCTTCCAGCCAGAGGAACCAACCAGTCACCAGATGCTTCACTCAGCCGATGGCCCCTTCACCAGGGCCTGAGCTACTGGTACAGTTGTTAATGAAGGCCGCTAACGGGTCTTAGGAGAGCCACCTTTACTCTTCTAGACCAGTTACTTAATTATACTGATAATACTACTAACAACACAACAAGCAAAATTATCCTTGAAATAAGAGAGATTTCTCAGCTTTCACAGCTCACAGGTCAAGTTCACTGTACTATACATATTCAGGCTTTGCATGATTTTAATTAATGATGTATATAAAACATTCTCCCCCTGTACAATTTTCATGGATGTGAAAATTATCTATGAAGATCTGAAGATTTTTTGAAACATCTAGAGCCAGCCCCCAGTGGTCATTCAAGGAACTGCATGTTTTGACACTGGTGATGGTGACAGTTTAGCAAACCAGACATGAGGGCCACCACACGTAATATATGAATCTGTATGTTTTGTTGTGCTATTTAAAAGTCTGTGTTTTTTTAGATTAGAATTTTAAGTGTTTATTAAATCACCATAAATGTCTTGATTTTGATTACAGCCTTGAATTTAGAAAACAAAAGTTAAGATGACCTGAAAATGTCAACAGAAACAAAACAGTGATTTCTTTGTCTACTTTGAACTATTGAGACAGCATAAAATCCAAAATATTTAATATTTTTCTTTCTTCAGATTTTAATTTATTTTCATCTTAGACCTGTAAAGCATTCTAAAAACAGCTGCTACAGGGGAAATTTGTTCCCATTAAAGAGACAAACGAAACAAATGTATAAGTTCACACAAGTGATATCAACATAAGAATATGGTTATGAGTCTGTACAACACCAGCATCCATAACACGCTCACTGAGAAGATAAGATATGTAGACGGTGATGTCTAAGATGTTTAAAAAGAACATTCATCTTAAGAAATTTAGGCAGAGATTTTCAAATTATTCTTCTCTGCATTATACTTTTAAATTATTCAAGGAATCTGAAGGAATTTATATGCATTACATGCAGAATGTGAACCTAGGCTGGACAGCTGTTATCTTTGATAAAACTGCACTTCATCAAGAAACATCAAGAACCATTAGACTGAGTTTAATTCACAAAGTTCATTTTGAATTTGTGCAAAGAGGCAGAGAGAGAGAAGAGACAGAGAGGCAGTATCTACATCTGAGATCAACAGTCAAAGAGTGGAAGTGCAAACTGTATTAAAAATAATTTACTATTATAGATATTTTATATTAGTTGGAAGAAATGGGTATAGTGTGATCCAGACCAGAGACAAAGTAGACCATTCACACTGTTACTAGTGACATGTCCAAAGGTCAGAGTTTTTGATAGGTCTATGGTGCCATTTACACTTCTGTGACAATATCATTAATGAAAAAAAATCAAAATGAGACTTTGGAGCAACATGTGGTGCCATCAAGACAAAATCTTTAAATGTGTAAATGCATTACAAAGGCATGAGTAAGACAAAAGAGGATACTGGTTCTGGACTGGCCTGTTCCTAGTCCTGGTCTGTCCCCAACAGGGAATGTCTGGAAAAAAATTTTAAGAAGAAAAATGCAACTGCACTGACCCCATCCTCATGCAGTTTAAAATACATGTTTAAGAAAGAATGGGACAAAGTAACAACTGTAAAGCTTTGTGCCTTCGCATCCTCAGTGTCATAACAAATCTTTCTAGTGTTTTGAGAAGGACAGCAGCTTTACAGAATGTTTGGGGGTTTTTTTTTGTGAGTTTGATTATTTTAGTTAAGTCAGTGAAAACAAAAATTAAATAGCTTGGGTGCATGTTGTCTGCAAGGACATAAAAGTCAAAGTAAGTGAAAGAATCACTGCTTTTCTTATTTGTAATTTCCATTTTATCCTAAGATCATCTAATGTGCTTATGTGGCTTGTTCATCTAGGGTTGTATATGGTCGGGTTTGAGCCTGTCATCTTGGAAGGTGTCGCAGTAAAGTATATGGATTAAAAATCAATGTTATGATAACTTTCATAACCGCTGCAATTCACCAGAGAGACGACATTTGACATTTCACTGCTGCCTGAGTCACTCATCTGTTGCCTGATGGTCATGAATGCCTGTACAAAAATTTTCTCTGAAACTCTTATGTTATTGTCTTTTGTTACTGTGGATGTGGAAGTGTTTCACCAACACTGCAAGCAAGGATCTAGTCTTGGTGTAAATGCAATCATCCCCAGCTTATGTTACCTTTGTTATTGGCTCATGTAAGTAATTGGTCATCTGATTCTTAGTAGTGATGTGCAACACTTTGATGATGTTTTCACCAAAAGCAGAAGCAGAAACAAACCTTGGAAGAAGGAAGATGAAATAAATAAATAAATAAAATGAACATGTAAGATGTGACTACATAAACACAAATGCATATATCCTGTCTGCAACACTTTGTAAATATTATAAACTTAAGACAGAAGTTGTTTTTACTCACTTTCATCCATTACGTTTTGAAATAGCTGATCTGACTTTCAGGACACTGATGAAAAGAGACATAAAAATATACAAATATACAAATAAGAGTTGGACACTGTTGCACTGAGGTGTTGCTCAAAATTCATAAGCCATGAAAGGAAAACCCGTTTATTTTATTTTCTTTTTTCTTTTTCTACTTCTGGCCCCAATAAAGCAGATATTTTGCCGAGAGCTTACATCCCACGGCACTACTGTGGCACTGACGGGAATAACAAAGAATCACTCAAGCAAATCAAAGGCTGCAGCAGAATTTCAGCTGACACTGGTTTTGTCTCATTCTGTCAAGGAAATCTATTTGCAAGCCTTTTGTCGGATTTCGGCGAGATGGAAAAGTGAAACACGGGGTGGATATGTCAGCGCAGTCTGAGCCAGGGCTCAAGTGAGTGGATAAAGTGCTATGAAACCATGTTAAAAATAAAATACACTACCCTGGTCTTTAAATTGACTACATACCCCAATAAATATCAGCATGTGACACATTACACCATGTCATTACTTGTGTGAAAAAACTTGAGCCGTGGGTGAAAGAGGAATAAGCAGCTTCTACAGGACAAGTTGCAGCCAAGTGCTGTTATTTAAATGCAGAAGAAGAAACAATCATCGGGAGGTGGGACCATCTCTAAGAGGTGACCATGAGGAGGTAGGTAGATTAAACAGCCCTCCAGCTTGTAGGCTGCCCGATCAATCCCCAGCCCCATCGCATGCCAAAGTGTATTGCCTCCATTACTCTAGCCAGTCATAGCACCAAACCCAATCTATACAAGCTAACCCAAACCCAGATAACTGGGGAGGGCATCCAATGCAGAATCAATGTGCAGAACACAAATATCTGGTGTGGAGACCCCTACAAAGAGAAAAAGTTGAGGAGATAAAAACAAGAAAAAGGTGAAGTTTTGCCAGTTTGCTTTAATTCCAACACTAACACAAAGACATCAGCTAACAATTCCTTCATACATTTTAAGAAGTAATTGTTGCTTTGGATCAGTCTGGGAAAAGCTGACGGGAGCTGGGACCCTGGAAAGATCTTCTCAAAGTCAGACTATGTGATATTCAGGGAAACTTACAAAATAAATAAATTTAAAAAAAAGACGGGGGGCAGAGAGCTTCATCTCATACTTTATAGGCCAGTGTTAGCATGTTAAATGGTACAATGAGAGCAAAATTAAAAAAAAACAAAAAAAACAAAAAAACTAAACAACTGTGGCTGGTTTTGAACGGTTGAAAGGACAAAGTAAGAACAAGCAAACACACGGGTCAGATTCCTAAATGCGCTGCTGCCGTGTGCTTCCCCACATATTTACGAGGGATGCTTGCATGTAAAAAACATTTTCAATTCTTTATTTCATGAGCTTCTTTAACACGATGTATGCTGCTGAGCTCCACAATCTGCAGACCATCAAGATTATTTCATGTCATCCAGGGCCTCAGCACACTTCTGTGGATGGTGCTGTGTGTTTCTAATCAGATCAGGAACAAGATTAAAGATGCACCGCAGGTGTGCTAATCGCTCTCATCTGGCACGGCTCCCTAAATCACTACCCGACGTCTCCCTCCTGCAGCTGAGCATAAACCATACCACGCCTCTACACTTAAGTTTGAAAAGCATTTCCTCTGAGGTCCAAGTTAAAGGAAGTTATTCTACTTCAATATAAAAAAAATGTAATAAAATAATCTCTGTCCTGGCTGCTTTGTGCATCAAGGTGCAGGGTGATCCTCCTCTTGTACCAATATTTTCCTTACAAACGCAGACAGTGACTTCCATGGTGCATATTAAACAGGTTTAGGAAGTTTTCATTGTGATTTAAAGTGAGATGACTGAGAGACAACAGTGGAAATAAGATCCTTGACCCCTGTGACCCAGTAATTGGAGTCAGCGGGTATAGAAAATGGATGGATGGATGGATGGATGGATGAATAATTTGACCAGTCACAAATGCTGAAAATGATAGTGTACTCTAAGAAGTACTACCTCCAAAACAAAGTAACATGTCTCCCCAGTACTTTATTTAGTCCCTAGTTTCTGCAGTCAAAAAACAAGTACACCCAGTGAAAGTCTTTATTTTCTGTGATTTTGAGTTTGCTCATCAGGTTTAGACACATAATCAAAAGTATCGCGTCCTGTTTCAGTAAACAGTTATTTAGTGTGTTGCATAATGAGAAAATTGTGGGCCAATAATGCAAATGAGTAAAAATTAAAATTTGATGTCACAATTTAAATCAATCAAAGAATTCTAACCTCTAAAACCCGATGTTCAGTGACCATGGACTGTATAAAAAGAACTGGACAACCCCTCCATGACATCATCCATAGCTTTTCTAAAGAACTTTTTTGAAATGTATCATTTTAAAGAGCTCTCATCATGTTGGCTGAAGCTGAATCTGACCAATCCCAGATAACCTCAAAAATTGGCAAATGGATGGATCAAAAAGCTTGGAAACTGGTTGGAGCGTGCTCACCTTACGTCAGTTATCACAACTGTTTTAGCTTAGCTTATGCTAATTTATGGTTCTAACTAAAGTTACTTTATATTCATTCTGATTGAATTTTCCATCCATCTTCATTTCAGATGTTACTACTAAACTGAAAGCTCTGGTCATAGTCTGCCAGAACTTGCAGCTGGCCGCCATCAGCTGGTGTTAGCTAGTGGTCTGGCTTGCCAACTTTACAAGAAGTGACCATACTAAACAGGAAATGTACCCTGGTCTGTGGGTGAAGATGACCCAGCTGGCCAGGGCTAAAGACTGAGCTATCGATTCTCCATCTTTGACCTCTAGACCCCAATTGGCAACCTTTAGATGACAGACCAGCGCTGCTTAGCCAAGGCTTCATCTGTGGACCTAGCCAACACAATCATTGGCACAACAAGCACTAATATCTGTTAATGATTATGCTCCTTTAGGTCTTAACTTACAGCTCAGAGGTGAAGTTCACCTTAAAGTATCAAGTAGCTAATGCAGTGAGACTGAAACATTGAACTAATGAGGTAACTTTCCATATTTTTTTTCTTTTCTTTTGTCTCTTAAAGTATTACCAGAAATCAAGTCTTGAAGAGATCAAATATTGTTCACACACCACATGATCTGATCAAGCTTATCATTGACATTTTACACTTATGTACACTTGAATAATAATGAGAACAAGAAACAGGGGAGTCTTGGCTATGATAAGAAATATCTGTTATCTTTATATCTGCTGAAAAAACATGGAACGTTAGCTGTTGCTCCCAGAGGCAAAAATCATTAATAATAATAATAAAAAGGAAAAATAAAAGTCCTCTGGGTTATATTTCCCTATAAAAACTTATAGCCGCTTAAACATGTGGTAAATGACTAATATTGACCATGGAACAACATTAAGCAATTCTTCTTGGATTTTCTTTTGTGGTGCCATGGAGAGGTAAATTACCCAGCCACATAAATGCTGCTCTGCTGAGAATGCCAACACATAAGCAAATTAATTAAATAGATAAATAAAAACTCAACAAAACAAGCACCAAAAGCAAACTATTAAGTTTTGTTGCCGACACTCTGCCTGAAATCTGCACACACAGTCCCATCTGGTGACAAATACGGGTGTCAGACAGTAATTTTTTTTTTTCTCACTTGTGAGTGACCTGACCTGTCGACTTAACTGGGCAGAGTATTGATCAAACAAGACACAATCATTAGGCTTGGGGACAGAAAAGACTCTGCAGACCTGCAGCAGTTGACTGGAATTTAGGAGACTCAGCTGAAAAGTTGTTGATTTATGGAAAGCACACTGAGGGAAACGTTGACATGCGATACTTTGCAGTCGACTAAAAGACAACGGCTTATAAAGAGCAATTTCAGCTGGTGCAATTATCTAATCGTGTCTTTATTATAAATGAACTCATGAGCACTAAGGAAGTAAATTATAAAAGAATGTAGTCCAGCGCTGTGAGATGAAGTGATGTGTAAAATTTGCTTTGATAACAACGATTCCCAAATATTCCTAACAACAGGGTAATTAAGTAAGTAATTTTTTCGGACTCTTTGCAGGGAGCGAGACTCTCAATTTGATGCAACAGTGTTGCACAGAGGTTGCTTTAAAACCACACCAGTTGCGGACTTGTTCAAGATGAATCCTGCAGTGACTAATTAAGCAAATGAATCAAGGCCTGTGTATTTAAGAAGATGTATTATCTGAGCGCTTTGCAGGGCGACTTACACACCAGGAGCCCCAAGGCAGGCCATGCATGCATGTGGACTGCCTCAGTGCATTATGTACCAGCACGCAGCTGCAAATAAAAGTAACCTTTAATGCAGACTGCACACACTACATGCACAGAAACACTCCTCTCAGAGGTCGAACTCTGCTCATTCATGTGTTCATAAAGCACTTAAGCATCAGCTTGAACTCCAAGCACATCCACTGCACATGCATGTGGACCCGATCTCATGCTCCCTGTCCTTGCTGCCATCAGCAATAATAAATGAAGTGTGAACAATAAGGAGTCCCCGGTTAATCCTCTGAGTGAAACATTCACAGCTCTTCCCCTCATTTGTCCTCTCTCTCTCTCTCACACACACACATACAAACACACACACATACACACTTCCATGCACCGATCAATGGTAATGTAGTGGACACTCTACACAGGGTTGTGTATAAACAGATCACAGCAGTGAGGCAACAAAATACACAGTCCATCCCACAGGTGAATAAGTTTTGGAATTTTAAAGAAAAATTTGGATCAGGTCACAGAATACACCAGACTATTTGAACTTAATAAACAATTATGTTGATGATGATGACCAAATTTATCACATTAGGTTGAAAGATTTAGAAAAGTTTAATTAATGTGAAATATGAAAACAGACTGACAGAATGGAGTCAAAAGCATTTATTAACAAACTGATTAAAAGAAAAGTGTGTGTGCATATTTGAGAAAGAACAATTCAGATGATCCAAGCAGGGAGAGGATAAACAAATAAAGACTAGTAAAATCTGTTATGCTTTGAGGAAGTTGCTGGATAAAAGGTTCTCCTTTGAATTGTCACATGTAAGATTAATGTTGCATAAGCAATGCTCCTTCCATGCGCATGTTTAGAAGCTAAAATTTTGAAGGTTTTCCCTTGACTCTATTAATGAAATGTAATTTTATTAATTTACTGTTTATAATATCAATGAAACTGGTTTTCACTTGAAAAAAACAGACAATATATCCAGACCTCCCTCTCCACAGCTACCTCCTTCATCTCTTCAGGTGGACTATGATGCCAGCTGAGAGAAAATCTCACGAGTGTCTTGCCCAGGGCCTTTTCCCCGCTGGACATGCGAAACACCTCTCCAGTGGTATCCAGGAGGCATCTTAACTGCAGTGTTGCCCATAAAGTTGGCATAATTTTGTTTTCAGAAACATTCCTCTTCTTATTTACAGATATTTCATGAGGACAGGTAATAAATATTTTATTCCAACTTTATTTGCAACATTGTAGATGCCCAAACCACCTCAACTGGCTCCTCTCAATGTGGAGGAGCAGCAAATCTACTACAAGACCCTCCCTAATGAGTAAACTTCATACACCTACCTCTATGGGTGGGTCAGTCCACCCACTGAAAGAAACTCTCCAGCCACGATTATTATTTTAGTCATCATCCACACTCCATGCTGATAGCTAACTGGTAAACAAGCGCTTGCCTTTTTGCTCAACTCTCGCTTCACCACAGCAGTCTAGTACACAATCTCCAAACAACACAGTGCTCGGGCTGCCCACCTCCTGCTCCGTTCGTTCCTGTCTCATGAACAAGACCCCAAGAAACTTAAAACTCCTCTACTTGGAGTACAACATCATCCCAAACCCAGACAGGGAATCCTTTTCCAACTCAGAACCATAATCTCAGTGATCATGAACAATAGGAACATGCTTTTTTTTCTGTCCTCTGAAAACAAATAGTTTGATTTTCATTTCTATGTCGCCAGATGTCAGTTTGCTAAAATGTAAAAAATCTTTTTTTTTGATTATGAAAGCGGAACCCATTTCATGTGCATGAGTACATTAAATATGAAACATATGAAACTCAAACAGAAAGCTGATCTCCATGCCACATATGTGCCATTTCAAAACTTGCTCTTCTGCACAGTGTCACCAGTTTCACAGACTTAACTACAGGTGTAACATGAATGGAACTACTCTGCAGGGAAACATGATCATTGTACTTGTGAAATAGCTTGATGTTCTCTACCAGAAAACATTAATATCAACAAGTCTTGTTTGCCAAGATAATAGACCTTTATAGAAACTATAACATTTTTAAATAGATTAGAGGCGTGAAATTTTAAAAAAGAGCTCATTTTTTTCCTTTTTTTTTCTTTTTAACCCTCATTACATTGTTGAATAATATGCAGTGGTTTTGGCAGTGAAAAAAAAGCATAGCAGTATTGTGATGCTGCTGAAAACCTGACTGTACTGACCTGGGAGCTGTCATGTTGGCTCTACAATTATCCTGATCTGACAATCTGAGTCACTCCAACTATATTTATGAGCAACAATGGAGCGGGCACATTCATCCACATGAATGTATATTGTAGTATAAGATGAAGGCATTAAACAGTGATATTGGTGTGAATGCAAAAATAAACTAATTACATTCTCAAAGAAAGGGACAACAAACACATGCTCAGGTGCTGGAAACTACTAAACACACAAGCAATAATATGGATTTCACATGATGGTGTTACTATAGACAGGAGATGAGTTAACACACACACTTACACACACGTTCACACATGCCCACAGCTAATTTTCTCTTATCCCCCCTGCTTGTCGACATGCAATTAGATAAGTGAGTGTTCAACTAGGCACTTGGCGCCCACATGCTACCATTTCAGTGCTGCTTTCATAACTGTAAAGCTCTACTCTACCAGCCCACTTTGACCAAACTGTCAGACACGGACCCTCATCCCTCTGCAACACAGGGAGTCACATCCCTCCCGCCCACTCCAAAATCACTCATCTTCCCAGCTGTCATACCAAATCTAACCCTTTCCGGGAGAGGAACTGACTAATTATTCAGCAACCGATGAGGAAAAATGTGTGTTAGTAGGAAGCATGTGTTTTATTTCTTTTCTAGTACATGTATTGAAGCAAGGTGATATGCTTTCTTCCTAATTAAAGTCATCTTTGTGAAAAGATTAACACACAAACACACACACAATAGAAAGCAACACTTGCCCACATTGATGCAATTGCTTCACAAAGGTGTCAGAGAGCTTCAGCGGGAGTGCCTGACTGAATGAGAGAACTGTCAGAAAGTTCCTTTCTGTGACATGTTAGAAACTCGTCTGAAACAGAAGCTGTTCATGTAGAATGGTAATGCAAAGGTAACTTTTAGAATTTATATTATTCAGAAACTCTCCCAGAACCCATCCCCTCTCAGTGGCTGACTGAAGTAACTCCAAAGAATGCAAACTACATTGCAAGATATCTTTACGTTTACATGTAAACCTTTCTGAAAAATGTTGCGTCAGTTTCAGAGCATTCACGGCTGATTTTTTGAATCGCTTTCACATTGAATGTGCTGCGTTGCATATGACCCATGCAAAACAGACTGGAATGAAACTGGTCATAAGTGAGGTTGACCTGCTGGCTACCAGTCAGGCCAGACATGCTGAAAATGATAAATTCCTGTCCCAATTGGTACATCTGTACTCTGAACTAAATACAATGGGTATTTGGTGTCCCATGCCTTCAAAATATAGTGAAAGCTCAACAAAGAAAAATGTAGTAAATCATCATCCTCAACTCTATAAGTGCTGTGCTGCTCCTGTCCACAGGGTCCTAAAACCCTTCCAATTAAAGTACATATAATTATAACATAATGCCCTATTGATGAAGTTCAAAGTTAAACAGTTTTTAGTCCATCCAATTAAAGAAATAAAACTGTCCATTTTTTTAAACAGTACATCCAAAGATGCTTGGATGGCTCGCTGCCTAAGAGCCTGCTTCTCAGCATTTACTCTCACTCCCTTTGTGCTGCTTGTGACTGTATAGCCCTCTATCATCACGCTTGTCTTTGCTTTATGGCTCTTATTCATCTGGCTTTCAGTAGTTTTTGTATGGTGCATTGTGTGAACCATCTGTTCCTTCTCAAACTGTCCCTTCTGAACTGTAAGACATGTGAGCACAGAATTTAGAATGGAATACATGTTCACCATATCAAGCATTAAACATTATCCTAGTAAGCAAGTAGCAACATCAAAATAAATTTCTATTATAAGTCTATAAAAAGACTCAAAAATGTAATTCTATTCAAGTTGTAGTGTGAATAGGGTCCTTACAGATGAACCAAAGCAATCTGAGTTAGTGAGAAAGTGTATAACATTCTGTAATAACTGAAAACTGCATATTGTTTCGGTTTCTAGCAACAGTTTACACACATTACCATAAGATTTAACCCCTGGAGGCTCCTTTCAGTAATATTGTAAATAGAGTCCCTACAGACAAACCAAGGTCACTTTAACTTCATGTGTGTGCAAAAAGCTTTGAAAAGAGCATTTTTCTGAAAAGGAGGGTTCATGGCCTCTGTTTCCCTTGAATTGTCATGCTAAACAAGTTCTATGTCACCATGCTCTCAAATGAAGACCTAGGGTTTGTTTAATGCCAGAATATTACTTTAATCCCATGAAACTGAAGACATAGGAGGGCACAAAATCAATAATACTGATCTGAAATCCACTGGAAGTGGCAAAGAGTGAGATTAAGAAAACAGTCCCAACCAGAAGGCTCCACTCTGCATCACTCCTTTTCTTTCTCAGAGTTAGAGTTTACGCCCCACAGCAGTATTTGACTGAAGTAAAGGTAGAGTAAACAGCTGAACATACAATATACACATACAATATACAACTCTGATGTCATTTACCTTTCTAGTTTGTCTTTGGGTTTCAGTAACTTTTCCAAACAGATCTGACAAGCATACACTGATTACATGATTTGATTGTGACTTTTCATGTTTTCCAAAGAGCGAAGCATTTGATGACAGACAACCTGAAACTGTGTGCTAATGAGCCCATTTGTACTACGATTCATCTTGTCTCGCTGTGTTATCACAACAGCTTTTTTCCCACCTTCAATTGTGGCCTTTTCATAACAGCTGCAAATTACTTTTGCCTCTGGTGTGTTTAGATGACACTTTATACAAATTACTTTCCCTGAAAATGACTGAATTCCAAAACTGACAGGAGGTGAATGGGTTGAAATCACAGAGAGCATGTGAGTCCAGACCCTCCACTTATCGGTAAAAAGAGAGAGTTGTTTCCATCAACCTTTTATTTTAATCATCCATCTATCACATACCCACTTCATCCTGTTTTAGAATCACAGAAGGGATGGATGCCATGCCAGGACAAGTGGGAGGGTACAGAGACCCACACAGAGACAAACAAGACAAATGTCCATGCTCATTCACACCTAAAATCAATTTAGAAATTAAAAAGGGTGTACCGTTTCTCCCCTTGAGGGTGCATTGTTAAGGTAGCACAAAGAAGTTTTTTTTTTTATTACTAATATCAGGTTCAATTTTATTTTGAGGAATATTGTATTAGTATTAGAAAACATCATTTACCAAAGTAACGCTGGATCCCATCCTAGAAAAAAAAAGTGTCCTAACATGTTTGCCCAGTTATCATCCTTATTTTAGGTACAATACATTTTTTAGTCGACTATACTTTCTTTTTCTATTGGGATTTTCTTTTTTATTTCTTTTATTTAGCTGAGCAAGACACTGAATCCCACATTGCCTCCATTGTGTTCACTGATGTGAAATTGTGCACAGATAAAGCATAGACTCAATAACCTGTACAGAATTAGATTAGTGCTGTATCACTGTGGCTTGAGGTGTGAAAGGACACAGAGTGGTCAACAAAAGTCGAAAAGCCCTACAGAAATGCAGATTATTTGTGGTTAGTAATGTCTTTTTTTGTGTACAGTAAAAAGGGAGTATCAAAATGAATTTGGAAATCAGAAGATACGTGCAAAGCACTTCAATAAAAACACACAGGATGGTGACACAGTACACACTTTAAATTTATCTAGATCTTTGCTATCATATTTTACAGCTGTGTGACAATCTCAGAATGGATTTGTAATCCTGTACAATCCTGTGCAAACATTATTACCCCATTTTTTAAGCCTGTGCTTTTTGTGTGTGTATATGTAAAACTATATCAAAAATCATCTCAATGTGCAGGGTTTTACTAATTAAACAACCTCAGTTGAAAAAAAAATCCACCATGCCATCATTCTGTTTAATAAAGAGAGGATATAAGGTGTTTCATGGACATCAAGACCTTGCAACTCCAGTTGTATCCCAATAGACATTTTTCCAGAAGTCTTGCTGTTTAAGATGCAGTTTTACAAACCTTAGCCATGCTATTTTGCTTGTTAACAAGACAATTTTATGTATTTATTTTTACATAAGTGATCAAAAGCTGGATACCCTAAAACTGCCAAATATCTGCTTATGACTTTGAAAACCTTTTAAACAGAATGACCTCCTCTGGGTAAATCTTGTTGAATAAGTCAGCATAAAAAAGGGCCCTATTTAACAGCCAGCCATGTTAAAAGTGGATGCACTCTCCTGAAAGACACAAACGTGTTAACTTTGCTTCCCTGAGGCACTCGCAGCAGATTTGCCCACAAAGATTATTGCACTTGTGGTTTAGACCCCCACAGTCACAGTTGAATGTGTGGAAGGGCACCTTGAGGGTCGATGGAGGGCCGCTGCCCTTCCCGAAGCTGACAGAGTCATTTGTCAAGAGTGGAAGGCCATGAATTTACTGCATCCGCTGTCTTTTCCGCATGTTTAACCCCATGTACTCCACACATACACACAAACACACACTCCACCTGTCCCTCCAGTGTACCCATTGGTAACCGGATTTGATGGAATTAGAGGGAGACGGGGAGTGAGAGTTTATTTAATTAAAAAGACACAAGGAGAAGACTCAGTGACATCATATCAATGTCATCTGTCAGAGCCACCAAAAACTGTTCCCTGTCTAGATGTGACAGACACATGGCACACAGTTATGTTCACAAACAGAAGCATGTATCTTGCAAGCTTCTGCACTGAGTCGAGAGTTCAGATATTAAAAAAAAAAACACTTCTGCTTCACAAATTCATGAGTCTAAGCAGCTTCTTTGCTGACATCATATGTCTCTGACATTCTGCTCATGTATCTGCTCATGCAGGCATTTGTCATGCCAGCTCATGCCAGCCCCACCACAAGTGACACATGTATGTCTCATATTGCGCTGTGTGAAGCATCGTTTTAACCCTTTTCACCCTGCAGCATGAGCCATCTACAGCCTTGTGTTCAGACACAAGCTGACGAGATTTGCAAGGTTGTCTGAGGTCTGTTGCATAAAAGATGGTAGTTTGGGTTTAGCATTTTCAAAACTGTTCCAATATGGAAAGTGTTATTTCATGATTACAGTAAAATTGCTATATATTGTGTGATATACTATTCTGATCGAGTAGAGGGAAACATTTCTATTTATTGGTTAAAGTCTCAAACATGTTTTCCAGCTGATTTTTTTTTTTTTTTTTTTGTAAATTGATATATTTTGTTTTTAATTCCTCTGGTGAACATTAACCAAAAACAGCCTAGGCCTGTTTGGTCCATCCACCTAAATAGGAAACAAATTTGAGCCAGCTGTAAACTCAGTTTCATTCATCATTAGTAAAAAGCAGAGATCTAAGCTTGAGGTGATGAAGTACAAGGAAAGTCAGATGAAGTTGCACTGTGTTTTTGTAGATTTAGAAGAAACATATGACAAAGTTCTAAGAGAGGAGTTATGCTATGATGTGGCAGAAAAGTATGTTAGAAGGGTAAATTACATCTCTGAGGGCAGCATATCAGCAGTGAGATGTGTAGTAGGTATAACAGGGAGGTTTCAGGTTGTAGTGGGAATGCATCAAGGATTGACATTAGGCCTCTTCTTGTTTGTCATGGTGATGGACAGATTGACAGATGAGGTCAGACAGGAGTCTCCATAGACTATATTCATATGACATTGTGATCTGTGGTGAGAATAGGGAACAAGTGGAAGAAAAAATGGAGAAGCGGAGATGTGTGCCAGACAGATGAGGAATGAAGGTCAGTTGCACGAAGACAATAAATGTGTGTAAATAAAAGGAAAATATGCAAAATGTTGAGGATACAAGGAGTAGGTGAAGGAGATGAAGTATTTGCAGAGCAAATGACCCTATTGAAAAGAGGTGAAGAAGAGAGTGCAGGCATGGGATCGTGAGCGGAGAAAAGTGTCTGGAGTTATCTGTAATAGAAGAGTAGTAGTGAGAGTGAAGGGAAAGATTTGCAAGACAGCTTGGAGATGGTGGCATTGACGAAGAGGCAAGAAACAGAGCTGGAGGTGGCAGAGTTGAAAAAGTGAGGATTTTCTGTGGGAGTAGGACGGACTGCTGGGACTAAAAACAAGCACAGAGGAATAGCCCGGGTTAAACACCTTGGAGAAAGAGAGACACTAGACTGAGATAGTTTTGAAATGTGAAAAGGAGGAAAAGTAAATACATGTTGGGAGGATGCTGGAAATGGAGCTGCCAGGTGGGGCGAAAAGGGAAAGACCAAACACTTTTCTGGATATGATGAAAGAGGATATTCAATTGTTTGGTGAGACAGGAAGATGCAGAAAACAGAGTAAGATGGAAACAGGTTATGGTGACCCTTAAAAGGAAAATGACTTACTATGGCGTTATAAACAACTGCAAGGATGGCTGCTCAGCTCTTGTTGGAAAACCTTAGTAATGCAACTTTAGGAACAGTTACAACTTTAGAGAAAGATCATTCTGATTTTCTGGTATTAGATTTTTTATTGTTGTCGGCGGCAGCAGAGCTTTAGGCTTTCAAGATTGTTTTTCTTCAGCTGTGCAAGAAAATCACTACACCGTAAATCTGATGCTGTCTTTGTGTGAGCTGACGCACTTATTTTCTCTCTCATTTGTAATTCCATCAATTTTTTAACCTCTTCAGGGGTCTGTTAGTCTGTTGCTACGGAGTTGTTAGGTTTACTTTTCTTCCATTTACTGTTCACAAAGCAGGGACTGAAACAACCGAATAAGATGGATATATTTAGTGTTTCTTCTTTGCTGTTGCTGTATTTCTCAAGTTTATTTAGTTGTGGTGTAAAAAGTGTTTTTGTACAGTACAAAAATGATCATTTCTGCTTAAATCTGAGGATGGAAATCCATTTTCACAATTATTGAGATTTTTAAAAGAAAAATATGCAAGTGTATTATCAATCTGGGAGAATTTACAAAGCTATGTATATATATATGCTTTTAGTTATGATACTACACTGAGTTTTATGCATTTAGCCCCTGTTGTATTTCTGTACAACTGAAATTACTCCAGCCCCTCTGAATCTACAACGCTACTGTAACACAACTGCAATGAGTCTCAGGAACAGAACGTAAATCATGTAGGGATTTTTAAACAGAACACTGTACTGGGATTGTGTAAACATGGAGGATTCTCTTTTATTTCAATGAAAAAAAGAGAGAAACTCCCACACACTCAGAAGTAGGTTTTGAGTGTCTGAGTGCATCTACGCTAAACATTGTAAATGCAATATGCGTCCAACATGAATGTTTTTGTCTGTTTATGTGCATGTGAATGGGTTTCACCATGACGGGGATAGAAGAATGAACAGAGGGTGTAAAATGTTCCATGAAGTGGGTTTAAGGTGTAAACCTCCCATGGCTGGATCAGTGGTCAACCACAGGGGATGAGGTGTCCATGAGAGCTGTGAAATCCAGCATGAACACATCATACGCATGAGCAGGTGACCTTTCAAGGGTTTACTGCTTTTACACAGACGGAAGCTTCCTTAAACAGACTTTATTATGCTTGTTTTAGACTTTGGAGGTATCTGCTAGAAACATAACATGCTTTATGTTCTGAAAAAAAAACAACTATTCTCTTTCGTTCCTCACTGCAGCATGTCATATCACCTTCAGATGGAAAGGACTTGTCTCTTTAAGACTCCTGTCTTGACAGAGCCAGACTGATGTGACTGGTCAGTTGATTGACCCGAATGGTGACGTGTAACATAGTAGCTCAATCTCAGTTTGACATGTACACAACTAGCCATGACGCAGTTGTTATGCAAATGTATTTCAGGGTCATATCCGCCATGGGAAATAATTGCTTCCTTTGGGACTTCGGACTTGGCAGCTTTACAGATGCTTGACATTCAGGAACACCTCTTGACAACATTGAAGGAAAGAGCCTGAATTGAAGTTATAGAATCTCCACTTCATGCTAACTTAATAAAGTCCTGCGGGAGAATTTAAAATTAGATTTACTGGACAACTTCTGTCTGAGGTTGGATAGAGTGTAAAACAGTATTTACGTTCAAGGTAACTGGCTCAGACGAAATTATTTGTCAGAAGAGAAGAAAAGAGCATGTGATGAAACCAATTAAATTTATGCTATGAAAAAAATAAATTGAATGGAGAAAAGGGCAACTTTCTTCAGTCTGATTTTACTGAATTGCTCTAAAGGCATACCTGATATTAGGAAAAACATATGAAATAGAAAAATGATAACCATTCATCCATTTTCTATACCTGTTGGTTCCTGTACAGGTTCACGGGGGTCTGCTGGAGCCTATTCCAGCTCTTTAAAGGGGATAGGCAGGGGTACACCCTGGACAGGTGGCCAGTCCATTGCAGGACCACATATAGAGACAAACAACAACGCACGCTCACACTCACACCTATGGGCAATTTTAGAGTTGTCAGTCAACCTACATGTTTTTGGACTGCGGGAGGAAACCGGAGTACCTGGAGAAAACCCATGCGAGTATGGGGAGAATATGCAAACTCCACACAGAAAGACTCCAGCCCGGCCCGGGAGTCGAACTTCTTCGTGTGAGGCAACAGTGCTAACCGCTAAGCCACCGTGCTGCCCAGATGATAACCCATTATACCAAATACAAAGCTTGTTTCAATATCCAGTTTACTTAACATAAAGTATGGGAAGAAAATGCAGGGTCTTTGTTCAAATATTAAATGAAAATACACTGAGACATCAAGTTAACACGCTTAATTTCATTTTCCACACTGTAGTTCAAGGGCACAAGTAACAATGTCATTGTCTATTTGCCATTTCATGGAGTGTCATGTGTGGGAAATGAAATCATGAAAGCTTGCGTCATGTTGATGTTGCCCAGCAACGCGCAGAAACTCTTTGCTCCTGAATGAAAAATATTCCATCACATCAGCTCTCCATAAAGCTGTCCGTGATTATCAAAGTGTTCTTCTTATGTAAATGTGGGCAAGAGAGTGGATAAGTGTGTTTCATAGAAATTTGAAGGATCAGTGAAGTTACTGTGAACAGACTATATTAAGGACATCATTTCTCTTTAGAAATTCTTAAAATATCTTTGATTTGACAGTTATCCAAGGACTTGTTCCTACTTTATGGCTGAATAGGTTGAACTGTATGACTTTAGGAATAAAAGACTTTCACATTTTTGTGCATGTCCATCAAAGCTGCTTTTTGAAAGCTTGCTTTATTTTGATTAATTTATGTCGGACCAAAAGTCACATGAATATTTTTCTACAAGAATATAAGTATTCTCAAATAGCACCGCAGAAGAACTGAGGGTTTTTTCTTGACCCGTGTGGATTTGTTTACCACCCGAAGCCCATTTAAACAAGCAAAAAAAAAAAAAAAAAGAAAAGTCAATTGAACTGGCAGAGACTACAGAAGAAGAAAAATTGTGGACACCATAACATCGACAAGTAGTGAAATCCCTACTTTCAGTACAATAGTGCAGTTGTAGCTATAATGTAGTTGTGACAAACCCTGATTGTAACATCTCTGCAAATAAACATACATCCTGTTATGCTCCTGGTGCAGCAGTAATGGGACACAAAACACACACACACACACACAGACACATCTTAGCATCCTGATCTCCATATAAAATAAATAGACAGTTCACCTTTACTGCTTCACTACAAATATGATACAAAGATATTAGAGTTTGGTAAACTGAGCTGAGATACTGCTGATGTCAGGGAGTGACCACTGGGATCAGATGCCGGGGATTTAAACTGCAGCCATCAAGCTGCACCAATCCATGGTGAGCACCGAAGGCATGGAAACACCAATCATTAAAAATCTGAAAAATGAAAACCAGCAGAAGCCAAAAAAGCAGATATTCACCCTATGTAATTCATAAAAATACAACCAGGGCCGTAACAATCCTCAGATGTTTTTGCTTTCTCTGCCATGCTGCACTAAACTACAGCAAAACCACTGCACACTCTTCATTAAAGCACCCTAAAATAATGAAAACTGAACAAATAAGCAAGTAAACACCTGGCCAAAAACAACACATAATTAACTTAGATTACTTTATAAAATCTGACTAACAGAACTAGGTAGCAGAAGTGTTGCTGTTGCTGTGTGACGCGTTGCCATAGCGCGACAGATGTTCCCACATCCAAGTAGGACCTGGGAAAATTCCAGGTCAACCAAGGATACAGCATCAGTGGGAGGGATCCCACTCACTCATAAGTCAATTAAAAATCTAAAGGATTTCAAAAATATAATTTTAAACTGAAAACTTTATGCTTACAAATTTTTTAAAAGGTTCACAGACTTTGCGTTCTGCAAATAGTCATGTGGAGTTTATACTGTTAATTAAGAAACTGAATCAAAAAGGTAATACAGAGTAAAATCCCACCTGTCTGATCTCTTAGAAATGTTTTCCTGTTGTTGGGAAGAGGAAAGCTGAGTTGTTTTTGTTCAATCTAAATGTCCTCATACATGCAGGCAAATGCTGGCAATTACAATAATTTGAACGACTGTTTTGTTTTTCCATCTTTACAAGACAGACATCTGACTTTAAGCCCTCTCATCCATCAACCCACAGATCTGCCTTCTCCCCACGGATGAAAACGCTGCTGTGGCATTACACAACAACTTCAGGGTCATGCTGAGGCGGATTGGGGGCACAAAAAAAAAAAAAAAAAAAAAAAAAAAAAAGAAGGCAGCAGGAGCAGAAATCGTCTGGGATGCTGTAAAGCAACATTTTTTCTCCATCCCCTTTCTTTCTTTTTTCCCCTCTATAAACCTTCGGCAAAAAGGCCCATAACACAGATCATCCTAGAAACATGCCAACTTTTAGGAATACCATTGAGGGGAAGAAATCCTGGTGGAGGGAAGTGGTAGGATCACGATGATTCATGTTTTGTTGGTAATAAACTCTCCTGACAGCAAAGGCTTGTAAAAAGGACTGAGCTAAGGTGTGATAATAATAATAATGATGATCACAAAATAAAATAAAGAACAAACAGCAGCAGCAAGCACCACAGTGTTTCCCCTCTGCTGCTACTGAAATTGAGTTTTCATAGAATATTGCTGCAGTTGTATCACATTTATTGCATCATTTGAATATATATAAAACACCAGAGAATTCTGCCAAAATAAATCTCACAGAATATTTGTAGATAATAACGAGAAGGCAAATATTGAAAAATCTAAATCATTTTCTGGATTTTTTGCCCTTAAATTTGCTGCTCAGATAAACACAGTGGCATTGCAGACAACATTAACAAAGACATGAAAGGCAAGGCATCATACTGTTTAGAGAAAATTACGCTCCTGAGGAAAGAAATTGAATTTTCAGTGGAAGAAATAAACACAGGGTTTGGGGCTGAGCGTAGGAGGAGGCTCTTTGATGTCACGGAATCAAGTTTGTGTCATCTCCTGATACAATAAAAACACAAGTGCATCTGCACATGTATGGCAGCAGAGTCTGAATGCACGTATAGCATAAGTCCTCTCTGTATGCATGCTCTGACACACACTGGGTAAATGGTGTCAACTGCTTGAGTTCAGTTCCTCCTCAGGGCTCGGTGAGGATCTGTCATCCTTTGGTGGGCGAACGTCAGATGCGTCAGTTAACATAGAGGCCGGTGTTTCGCTGTCGTACGTTGTCACACATCATTCGTCACAGTTACAGAGTTAACCATCACTTTTAATGATGCTGCGTTCCTGTCATCAGGACTGCAATAGAGTCCTGCAATTAAATTGTGATACAGCATCTCACTTTTACAGCTTACAGCACTGCAAATGTTTTTTTAACACATGGAAAAAGCCTGTACAATCCACAAAATGATTTCAAAATCCCTCAGAATAACAACAGAAATCAAATATATGTGAAGACACTGATCATGGCCCTGAACATCTTGTCTGGAGTTCAGAATTGACTTAGTGTAACTCTCCACCATCAGCATTGATCAAATCTTCAACACCGTTTGGAGAAATGCTTGTCATGACATCTGTGTCAGCTTTGAAATCCAAGTCCAGTTTAACCATCTTGTGTCTCGTTGCTCGGTCTTGTGACATGAAACCGCCTCCCACAACTCCACCGTGGTATTGGAGTTTGGCTTTTTGTAGTTTTAAGCCTGCTGCACAGCTATTTCTGTTCCAGTAAATTACTTTGTTTCGATTTAAATCTAAAACTGATGGATGTTAGCACCCGTTTGGTAAAACTGGTTAATCTGCATCTGATTACAATGGCACAAAATCATTGACTTTTGTCAAATGTACCAAGAAGAACTGATGGCGTTTTAAAGGCAAAGGGTGGTCACACCAAACATTGACTTCATCTAGATTTTTCTTCTGTTCTGTTTTGTTGCATTTTGTAAATTGATAAAACCATTAAATTTAGGCAACTTTACTTTACAGGATCTCTGATATATACTGTACATGTGTATTTAGTCACACACACACGCGCGCGCACACGCACACACACACACACACACACACACACACACACACACACACACACACACACACACACACACACACACA
>JAOWBL010002794.1:0-13133 GCA_028564865.1 Zenarchopterus dispar | reverse complement strand
TATATATATATATATATACATATATATATAAAGCTACTTTAGATCTAACTAATAATCAGCTACCAAGCTGATTATAAACAAATAAATCTTTTAATGTGGATGTGAACTCCCATATCAATCACCATTTCCATATGCAGGTGCAGGGTAGGACCCTTGTCCATGACCTGAAGACATACAGAGCAGCTGTCACAATGCATTCTGTATTTTTTTTTTTTTTAAACATAATTTCTTTCTGAATTTCAACAAGATGGTACAAAGTTATTTACCAGGTTGAGCAGTTTTCCCACTGTATGGATACCCAAGCCCTGTACACAAAAATGAATTTTTAAAATTGCACATAAAATTCCTTGGATAAACATTTAAAGTGTGTTCTTTGCCAACAAAGAATATGCAGACAGAAAATATTACCTGCTCCATATCCACTTTTTTGTCCGGGGAAAGAGGGGCCTCCTGAGCTGTAACCTTTGTAAAAACAAATCTTTATTTAGATGCAGAGAAAGATTTCATTCATTGGAAAAACAAAATAAATTGCACTACAGCAAAAAGAAAGAAAACTCCTATTTCTGCACAGGAGTAATAGCTGCAGGTCCCAGCTCAGGTTTGATTAGTGTGATCTTCAAACCACTGATGACGCTTCAGGTGTAAAGATTTAACAAAGATTTCACCAGGTGAATAAACTAAACTAGAAAACAATCATTTCATACAAAACCACCAAAGTATTTATTGATATGCTTCACATGATTTTTTTTTTTTTGCTTTGTCTCCTTCTCCCCTGTGCAGTCAACACTCAACCATATTTATTTATGTACATAAATAAATACCTAGAACACACATATATACTCGTGAACAAATATGTGCATGAGTGCATTCGGGATGGTCAAACGGTAACAGATTATTTTGGAGCGTTTCTTTTATTTGAAGTTTAAGTCTTAGCAGGGAGCACATTTAGATGATTGACTGTGCGCTGTAATCATCACTTCAGCACATGTTCTCTCCAGAGCAGAGCACTTATAAGTTACCAGATCTCGGCATCTTCAGCCATTGTCCGTTTGGTCCACAGTCTGCAAAATCCGTTCATAAATGTGTTATAAACACAACTTGAGATTTCAAAGAAGAAACAAACCCACAGATGATGATGATAATAATAATAAAAATAATAATAATAAAAACCAAATAAACTGAGGCTTTGTGCTATTATAATGTCAAGTTTTTGGTTTCCACTACTATAAACAGTCTTTGATTTGGACTCTTGATGCTTAGAGGCATGTTTCTCTACGCTAATAATTTTGTATGAATAAACCGAGACAATAACAACTACTGAATGGTGATGGCCGTGCTTCACGACAAGTTAGACGAATCCCTGACAGTTTAAAAGTACTTCTCTGACCAGATACCGATCAAAGAAAAGAGACAGATGTTTACCGAGCTTGGCTCCCTGCCCCTTCGAGACTGAAGCTCCTCTGCTCTCTGAAAGACAGAAACAGGAAGGTGAAGACCTGGCAGGAAGTGATCCATCCATCTTATCTTCTTTAGGTCTTCTTACACTCGGGGGATCTCAAGTTCATGGGTTAGACTTTTAATTCAACTCGTGCTCCACTTCAAAGGCAAGAAAGACACTCCATAATTAATCCAATTTGATATTTTCAAATTTGGTTGCTGTTAAAGGTTATTTAGATAAACATACATGTGACAGTTTTGTGTGAGGGATTCAGCAAGAGGAATTAAAGCAAGTTTTTTGCATTTTTCTGTGATAAAACCCAAGAATATGCAGAGCTGTGATTAGATAAACGGTTATAACCAGGAGTCCTCTTCCACTTCTGCTGAATTCCAGTTTTATGCATTTAAACATGCAGTCCAACTCTAGTTAGCCCACCCAAGGCTAGATCTAGTGAACCAGTTTCCACAGCATGGACACATGATAGTGACCAGAGTCACCATCATGCTTTTTTACATTTTATTTAGTTAGCGATCAATAAATGAAAAAAAAGATTCCATTTTACTCCATACTGCAAATAACTTGCAGCAAAACTGATCAAAGGATGTTTTTAAGCATACACATTTATACTTTTTAATAGTTGTATATTTACATGGTACAGATATGTTTAAATGTTATCCTATTACACAAAATTAGGTTTGTAACCCTACCAATACAAGTATTTCTAGAATTTACACTTCCTTATCTAAATATGTATATTTTTAATATCTTCTCAATGGCCTTCAGACAGCAAAAATTCAAGTGAGAAAGAGAGAAAGTAGAGCACCAATCTTTTCCCTTTAACAAGTAACAGTAACCATGAAAATGTGTGTACACAGTATGAAAGAGTCCCATTATTATCGGCTTTTGTATTTTATGCTACATTAAATACTCAAAAATATAAAAACAGGTCGCTTCAAGTTCAAGGGTACTTACCTTGAGGAAGAACTGCTCCTGGCTCTAATCCGGTCTGGCTCTGCTGAAGCACTGATGTGGGTCCAGATGTGGCTCCTTTCTGACCCTTGTCCTGCAGGCCCATGAGTGCAGATTCAGGTCCAGGCTCCAGGTCTCTGGCTGCAGGAAATGCTGGGACCGGTTCTGGAGTTGCATCAGGGATGAAAGGTTTCTGTTTGTAGTTTTTTCCTGGTGCCACCGGGGCAGACAGCAGTCGGTACCTCTCTTGTGTGACCATCGTAAAGATGCCCCTTGTGGGCTCAGGAGCAGCAGGGACTTCACCTTGAGTGACTGTTTGTTGAGGGGCAACACCCTCCTGGGTTGCGGTCTGCTGCTGAGGAGAGAAAACTCCACCTTTGAGGCCCATTCCACCAGAGACACCTGCACCTTTTAGGACTTGACCGTTTCCGTTTGGCATCATGCCGTAACCTGGGAACCAAATGCAGCAACAGCATTTCAGTGGTTTCGGCAGCTTCAGTCAGGTACACCGCACCAACTCTGTATCTAGTTGAGGTTTTGAGTTTCTGCTCAGTCCTCCAAACCATGTTTCCAACAACGTCACAATGCACAATGATATTGTTTCACAATCACCACCAGGATTCCCTTGAAGATTGATTCACATTACGTACAAAGATAAATGAATTGTTTCATAGCTGAAGCTTACCATTAGGTTGGCCTCCGTATCCACCCAGAGCGGCACCGTTTCCAAATCCACGACCTTGTAAGAGTTCATCAAGAGGTAAGATTGATTATTGTGGAACTTCAAAATGTTTACATCGTCAGAGTTTGTGTGCGCCTTTTCTACATCATAATTTTAGTAAGTAATGGATGAATTAATCATCTTCACTCTGACTTTTTGGTACATTTCAGATTCCAGCACCGGTCTGTGGAGGACTAAAACTGTCAAAGAGAACTGATAAATAATCCTCAATAATAAGTACACCAAATGAACAATTACTTTTGTTTATAATAATAAAATCATGTCACAAAAATGAGCTCCATTAAGGACAAAAAAAAAAGCTTCAGCATTATTAAACAAAGATAGCAGCAAATACAATATTTACAACAATAAAATATAGTCAGCAAAAAGTTTAAAACTACACTAACTACAAAAATACACTAATCCATTCGTCTGTGACACAGTCTGAGAACATCAGTGTGACAAAATAGATAAACTAGCCGACAATAACTAAAAGACAAGAGCTTTTAAGATATGTCAAATCAAACCACCTGCAGATGTTGCATTAAACTTCATTATTGTGTTGATACTGCACACTTTAACATTTTTAAAATTCTTCTCTAAACGTTTCAGAAAACTTTGATATCTTTGTAAACCAATGAAAAAATGGAGTGTAAATGACACCTATTGAATCAACATGGACTTATGTGTTCTTCTTTGCTTCATCTTACACTCAACAACTAACCGTTATTACAGTTTATATTAAAGAGTACTTTTAACAGGATATTACCGTTAGATCTGGCGCCGTATCCTTTGAAAACTCCGGCTCCAGCTGCAGCTCCATAGCCTTACGTCAAAAATAATCCCATCAATAATTCAACAATCTGTGTGATCTATTAGAAATTAAAATGTGAAAAAGGAGTACTTACCATTGGGTTTAGAGCCATACCCACCGGGAACAACGCCATTCGCATAAACTTGAAATCAAATAAGCGATATCAGAAAAACCTGTTAAAACATCTTCTAACATGTTTTGTAACACAAATATTACCTGGTACGCCTCCTTTGGGACCTCCATAACCTGGAAAACATTCAAGTTTTAACTGCAGGTTATGTTGAAATTTTACTGAAAATAAAGATTAAATAATCATGTGTTTGACTATAAACTGTTCAAGGACAAGATGGGACAGACTTACCGTTGGGTTTAGTGTCGTAGCCATTAGGAATATTACCAAACCCTGAGGAAAAAATAAAGTTACCAGTATGATTAAAACTCTGAGAGCAACCAATAATAAAGAGTTAAAGTAAAGAGAAATAATAAAGTAGAGGGAAAGAAAGCAAGACGAATTTTAAAAAGACAAAGAATCAATTTATTTGCATGAGATTTTTATTTAAGAAACATAATACAGTAACTTTGGATCCAAGAAAACATACTTGTCATAGTAGCAGATGGGCTACCTGGTTTTGCAGCTCCACCACTCGGGTTTCCATAACCTTGAAAGTTTTACAAACAGCAGGAATCATATTATTTATTAATATTACACCTTAAATTTGATAGGAATTAAAGATAATAATAATAATAATAATACCCCACCACTAGACATAGCTCCATCAACATTAGGTGTTCTGCCCTCTGCATAATATTTATATAATAAAATTTTAAAAGTCAATTTTTCCCCCATTTTATTGCACATAAGTTATATTTACCACTGGGTTTTGCACCTTGTCCAGTGGATCCACCAGCTGTGGCACCGTAGCCTAAAACTTTAACATTATCAAGTTAAGTTGAGCTGAGTTACACATACAACAAAAAGAGAGAGGAAATAAACGGAAATCTGACTTTCACTAAGCAGTGATCTTACCTTGCATTGGTCCTTTCATTCCCTTACTTCCATAGCGAGGTCCCAGACCCAAACCAGCGCTGCCATAACCAACTTTGTAGCCGAGAAACACATTTAACTCATCAAACGGGATCATTTTATTAAAATGATATATTTTCCTACGCTCAAGACCAAATATTTCAGAATCTCAAGTGACTACTGACTCAAGGAAAAAAAAAAAAACAGACATAATTTTCACATTTTTTAGGAGGCCACCTACGTCTGAAAATGTCATTCAGTCAGATTTACAGGGTGCTATGACATCACAGATCAGAGGGCTGTTATCCAACCTGGCCACCTAAAACGCAAAGCTCAAACGTGTTCAAAAGCACCCCCTTGAGAGTGGCTTCGATGTGTGAGGACACAAGGCTGCCTTTGTGTCCCGGTGACATTTTCACTAAAGCATACCAGACGTTGAGTACTTCAGGACAAAAGGCGTGTGTTACTATTTAACTTACAGTGTTTAATGCTTTATTCTTTAAAGGCTGAAAAAAGGGATTTATGGCTCACCTCCGGCGGGCTGAGGTCTGTAACCGTTATAACCGTCACCGTCATAAACTGGAAGAACAAATACAGATGGTTACAGATGTTCAGGAGGGTATCTTCAGTACTTTTACGTGGCCTTCACTCACCCTTTCCTTGGTTTCTGGCGAGCTGAGGTACCCCCAAGCCTGTGAAAGCTCCCACCCCCGGCCCTGGAGTCACAGTTACATCGACAGGGACATGACAAATATGTAAATACTGCCTGAAAGTGAGAGTTTGGATCTCCAGGACAACGGTGTAGCTGAAATTACCTTGTCCATAAGGTGGTCGACCATAACCCTTCATGGGTTTACTTCCTGCACCTCCCGGTCCTGTTACACAGAACCCATGTTGAAAGTAGACAAGTGTTTTAAAAATCGCATCACAGAAAATCCTTTTGTCCTCTTACTGTTCAGATTTGCCTGGTTCCCACTGGATGGTCCGGCGACCGCTCCTTGACCTAAAGAAGCATTTATATTTTCAACAACAGGATGGAACTTATAATTATCTTCTAACTCCACTTTAAAAGTAATCTTTTACAAGTTCTGTCATTTCTTTTAGTTTCCACTCGGAAGGCCAGATCCAGCAACATATCCCCTCAGATGAGAGGATTATCAAATAAACAGACTTTCCAAGTGTTTTGTCTTTTAAGACCCCGTCTTGTCTGAAAGATTGTTTAATTAGCATCCTTTTAACCCTTTTAACAAGCACATCACAAAAAAAACGTCTGTTACCTTTAGTTCGTGCAGCAGCTGCAGCAGCGTTACCTAAAAACAGATACAGCTGTCAAATAATCGCCACTGTTACGGCTCCCAGAAGGAATCAATGATAAATAACCATCAGTTATAAATATAAGTGGATTACGTGTTAGTTTTTATTTCTACATTTATTTATTGAATTGAACACGAACATTATTACTCAAGTTAGTATATTTCACATTTCAGGTCATGTGAGCAAGCCATGGCAGGTCTTTCTATGTTCGTTTACAGATAATTTCCCTGTAATCTGCTCAGCATCATATTAAAGTACCGTTGGTTTTAGTTCCTTGTCCACCATAAACACCAGTTTGGGCACCATAACCTGCAACAAGGACAAAGATCAGACTAAACACTTTAATTCTCCGTCCGTGTGTGTAAATGTGAAGAAACCTGTATCATACCACCTTTCATCTGTTGTCTTGTGGTCGGGCCGGCTCTGAGTCCGTAACCTGCAAAAGGTAAGAGGTATGAATCTGCCAACACCATTAATGTTTCATGCTCCCCCTGTAGTTTCTTAAAATTATATATAGATTCAAAATTATTCGAAACCTTTATTTCTATTCATTTTTGTTCAGTGTCCCTATTTTTTAGGGGGATGGGGTTCTGCATACCCAACAGTAGATTTACACTCAACTACTTTATGGCCTTGACTAATTTTAAAAGCTGATTATTCTCTCTTTGTGAACAGAAGTAGCAGTAAATTTTAATAAAGAACAAAACAAAACAAAGAAAATCAACATTACCATTTCCTTTCATTCCTGGTCCACCATATCCACCAAGCTGAGCACCATTACCTGAAATACGGATGTTTTTCTTAAATACACAGTTCTTCAGTGTTTTTGTGTAAACTTGAACAGACTTGCATCCTACCAGGTTTCATTTGTTGTCCAGATGTTGGACCAGCTTTGAGTCCATATCCTGCAACAGAGTTCATCTCAGAATGATTTTATCCTCCAAGTTCAGTTATTACGTCTGTCTAAACAGACTAAACCTGACAGAAGTATTCAGTATACCTCATCTGCTACTATCCTTACCTCCGTTCCCGCTGGGTAAAACCGCTGGATTTCCTCCTCGATTAGAAACACAACACGGAGGATGAATTCAGTAGAAGGCAGTGATTTGCACAACAAATGGGATGCCATAAAATGCAAAGAAAATGAAAATTAATTCATTTCAAAATCATTTCAACTCCATATTTAATTAGAGTTGAAGGAAAACATGTCAAATGCTGAAACTAGTATATTTTATTGCTTTAGGACAATATGGCTGAGCTCTTTGAATTAGCCAACATTTTTCAGTGTAGGTACGTCAGCGGTTCTCTTATCTAGTTCTTCATCACATCTACTACCGTTGCCTTTAGTCGCTTGTCCACCGTATCCACCAGCTTGAGCACCAAAACCTGCAACAATGATGAAGATCAAATTAAACAGAGCATATCACCTTCTGTGACACCTTTTTGTATTTTTATGTGCATTCAACTGTTAATGTTTCTGAATAAAAAAAAACAAAACAGATTGGATCAAAACTTTTCTTCAACGTAATCCCCCGTCCTGATCACGCACCAGGAAAAACTCTCCTCCAGTTCTCATCTACTACATCATCAGTGCATCGTACCAGCAGAAGAAAAAGGCTCAGTGTAATTACAGGTCTAACTGTACTCAAATCAAATCTGACCAGTTTTTTTTAAATAATCTATTTATAATATCCTTGAGCTGACTTCGGTTGTTAATTGGCAGTATACAAATAAACTGAAATGAATTAAATTCATAGCTGCATAAGCGTATGAAAGAATATTACCAATGATCAGTCTAACCGTTGCCATTGGTTACAAAGCCATTTTGTGTCTGTTTCAACTCCATCATTCTCTCTACACTATACTGTGTATTATTTTTAAAACTCACTATATGAACAATATTATTTGTCATCCTGGATATTATTGCAGTTATTAATGTTGCTTCTCAGAGCAGTACATATCCACTTCCACGCTAATAAACTTTGAGTAGTGATGTCGTGTTGTGACAATCTCAACAGAAAGTGAACCTTGTTTAAAACAGAATTTATGACAGTTTTGTTGTTTTTTTTTTAAAATCAGTTTTCATTAAACTGCATGACTCCTAATACTGTAAATGTGTTGAGTGCATGTTGTTAAATTTGATGATGATCTAGTAAATGTCACATCTAGGATACCGTTGCCTTTAGCTCCTTGTCCACCATATCCACCAGCTTGAGCACCAAAACCTGCAACGATGAAAAACATACAGTTATACACTTTGCTGTTTAGTGTTTTTGTTTAAAGTTGAGCATCCTACCAGGTTTCATTTGTTGTCCAGAGTTTGGACCAGCTTTGAGTCCATATCCTACAACAGAAATAATCTCAGAATGATTTTATCCTCCAAGTTCAGTTATTACATCTGTCTAAACCCGACAGGTATTCAGTATACTGCTACTACACGTACCTGCGCTCCTGCTGGGTAAAACTGCTGGATATCCTCCTGGATTAGAAACACAAACCAGACATCAAAGTTTGTAGAAAGCTTCGATTCCCACATACTTCATTCAACACAACTTTGGCTTCAAAGCAATGGTGATGCCATAAAATCTAAATAAAAATAACATTTGTTGATTTAAAGTCATTTAAACCAAACATTTATTAAAACAGAGAAAACAGGTTGTGAAAACAAGATATGTTTGTTTTAGTAAAAGTAGCTCTCACTTTGAATTAGAGCAAGTATTAAAGTAACATTAGTAAAAAAATTGGCATGTTTACTATCGTGTTGAATTATTGTGTCTTTCAAAAATAGTTTGAAGGTGCTGTTTTCTTCTTTATATTTGATGACATTGAGCTACATGACATTTTAGAGATTCCTGTGTATTTTTCTTGTTTCAAAATTTGATGCACATCAAAACAATACAGTCCTTTTGATGAAGCTACAAGTCTAGACTGCAGGGAGGCCAGATGTAACTGACAAATACACGCACGCCACGAGGAAATCCAAATTTACTTTGCAGATATGTCTCGCTCATTAAATATACCCAAAAGTCGTGGGGAGTCAATCAAATCCGTCTATACTTGCAGAGACGGTCTCTGTGCAGGTTTGACATGACGACGACAGAGTAGCAAAGTAATCTGAATATTAACGGTGTAAATGGCTGCAGCTGAGGATTAACGGCTGTTTGAATCGGGTTTGGCATCGACGGTTAAAAATTCAAAAATTGAACAGAATATAGAACAAGTCAATTATTTTCAAGGTAGATGTATTGTTCTGCTGCAGTAAACATTTAATTTACCATAAGGATCGTGTTGAGACCTTACATCTTTCTAGATGTGGGTCCGATCCATCAGACTAGCCCAGTTCTGTTCCCACACTTAAAAAGAGCAGGATTTGGTTTAGCATTGTCTTGCTGAAATAAGCAAGTAAAGAGATATAATCTGGATGGCATCATATTCTTCTGCAAATCCTGCCGACATCATTCAGCATCGCTGGTGGCTTCAGATGCTGAAGTTAAGTCTCACATGTGTGCTAATGCATCTTCACGCCATCAGAGATGCTGATTTTTAACTGAGGGAACAGCTAGCTTGATGTTTCAAATATCAGCAGACATGACATCATCCAGAAATCTCTTACGCTACCTTTGATAACTGTATTATTACGTTCTTTCACGGGTTGTTAAATGACTACTGAAACAAAAGCATTAGTTACCAGTTGTTAATTCATCTACGATGTTGCAAATCTCAGTCTTTTGCTTCCACTCAGGAATATCACTTTTATCAAACGATAAAGTCTAGATGAAGTGTGATAAATGCTTTATATTTCTTAGTTTCTCCACTGGTCCAGAAACAGTATTTGTAACTACATGAATAGAAACCATCCTTTCAGGGTCTCACCCTGTTGTGGTTTTGACACTTTAAAACCCATTTCTGTTTTTATCATGGGAAATCCAGTGATTTTATATGCATATTTTGAACATTAAACACGGTTGAACAGTGTTTCAGGACGGTCGTACCATTGCCTTTTGTTCTGAGTCCATTACGTGCAGCAGCTGCAGGATTACCTAAAACAGATGCAAAACACAACTGTTACATAATCACTTTTTAACTCCATTATCTCTTTATGCCAAATTGTACTTCACATTTGGTTCTTTTTCAGACCCAAATTTAGCAACATCTGTAGTAATATTTGGTGTTTATTGCAACCTGCTCATTTATGGAGTTAGTTAATATTATCTGTAAATATTTGGACTAAATTGAACAAGATTCCAGTTAAAATCTCTATTTTTACCATTGCCTTTGGTCCCATGTCCACCATAACCTGCAACAAGGACAAAGCTCAAATTAAACACATTATTGCTGTGTCTGTGCGTAACTTGGACAGACGTGTGTCATACCAGCTTTCATTTGTTGTCCATTAGTTAGGCCAGCTTTGAGTCCATATCCTGCAGCAGAACTAATCTCAGAATAATTTGCTTTAAATCGAAATATTACATCTATCCAGACAGACTTCAAATCTAACAGAAGTATTCAGTGTTGTACACCTGCCGTTGGATTTACCTGCATTTCCACTCGGTAAAAGAGCTGCGTTTCCTCCTAGATTACAAATACAAATACGTTACAACCCATTTGCAAAATTAAAATAAAAGGAAAATCCATTCATTTGAATGATCAAACTTTTTGTGTTCATTCACATTAAACTGCTAAAGAGCTCTTTTAAAAACTCTTCAGAGTGGAGGATGTTTGATCTCATCCATCATCATACCTTTAGTTCCTTGTCCACCGTATCCACCGTAACCTTCAACCACAATAAAAATCTAATTAAACACATACTGTATCTGTTTAGTTTGTGTGTGTGAACTTGGGGAGACGTGTATCGTACCAGCTTTCATTTGTTGTCCATTAGTTAGGCCAGCTTTGAGTCCATATCCTGCAACATAAATCATGGATTTTATGACACGACTTATTGATCAGGTTGAACGTGGATCATAAAGCTGGGGAGTTGCATTCAGTGTGATGAATCTATTGAGGTATTTACCTCCATTCCTGAGTAAAAGTGTTGGATTTCCTCCTCCTAGTTTAGAAACACAATGCAAACAAAGTTCAGATCTGGTGGAAAGCAGCGATTATTATTGATGAGTAAAGAGCAAAAATGTTTCAGTAACAACAACGTTAAAATGTAGTGGGAATAACAGCAACCAGCACAGAGCCTTCAAAATAGATAAATAAATAAATGTACAAAGTTCATGATACTGCACTCGCAAAGTACTGCACTTTACTGCTGTTTATTTATTAAAGTCCCTATATTTTAAACTTAGAATATGTTTAAATACAGTTTTTGTTCTGCACCTTGACCTTTCTGAAGCTCCACCAGATGAACTGCGTTTAATGATGCAACATAATTTCAGCAGTTAACACTAAGTTTAACTTATACAATATAGTTCCCCTAATGTCCCTTAGATGAATTTTTCACCTCTTTGCCCAAAGAAACCCCAAACTGTGCAGAAACATTAGCACCATGTCCGTTTTTTACCCCTCATCTCATTCAGATCAACGGTTCACACACATTAAACCCACATGACGACCATTTTCACGAGTTCAAGCTTTAGTAAAGGCACATTCAAGGTAAAATACCCACCCTGCTGTTTTCCACTTTGTCCATTTGTTACTTCAGCTGCTGGTCCATAACCTTCAAATACAAAATGTATGGTTTGCTTTTTTCATTCATATTCAAAAATACATCTTTTATACAAGTTGTTTTTACTGCATGAACATCCAGGTGAGTTTACCTTTCATCCCTAATCCTGCGGTGATCCCAGCAGCTGCTCCGTAACCTTTACAAATATTTAATATGTTGTGAGATAGCAGCTACATGTGATGAGACTTTTGGTGAAATTACACAGAACAGATAAACTATTTGACTACATATTACTTGAGTATACCAATAAAAGTGGCTTTAGAAATCAGGTTTATTTCCATGCTGTGTAATTACCAACCTATTCCCTTTGTAGGATATCCAGAATATCCATTTTGAGGTCCCATTGTCCGACCCACACCTTCCAAACAAAAACAGTAGTCAGTCTCAAGATTTCTGTTGACGATGGGTTCATGGTTCAATAGATGAGAGGTTACTTTACCTTTTGATGGCATCAGTAATGTTCCCACGCCTCCACCATTCTGGGGTTTGTATCCTAGAAATTAAAAGTCGTGGGAAAATGTGAGGAAAGGCTGTAGCTTGTGCTGGAAAAAAATACTAATCAAGAGCATTGATGATTGATCTGGAGAGATGAAAGGAACACAATGTGATCAGTTTACCGTTATGCTGAGGTCCTTGTCCGTTGGATACTCCAGATGCAGCACTGTAACCTTTAACACAACAAATACAGTAGTATATACCCTAAATCCATCTTCAATCCCAACATACAAAACAACAAAGATTACTTAACATATCAGATATATATCATACACTTCAGATATAAATTAAATAAAAAGTATTTCATATGTCTGGCATTAAAGGATTCAAGATAGTCTGTTACAATCATTACAAGTACTGTTGGAATGAAGAAACTAAGATAAAGTTAAAACAAAAAAAGAAAACAATTTGGAGGAATAAGTTTTTGGATTTTATTGCAAATTATTGAATTTACTTTGATATTTACTGTTAAAAAATATATTGTGCGTTAAATAATTACTGCAATCTGCAATGTTCAAATCACAAAAACATGTGTGTATGTGTGTATATATATATATATATATATATATATATATATATATATATATATATACACACACATATATATACACACACACACATATATATACACACACACACACACATACACACACACACACACACACACACATATATATATATATA
>JAOWBL010002793.1:0-10344 GCA_028564865.1 Zenarchopterus dispar | reverse complement strand
ATACTCCTTAGTAATGGGAATGTACCTCGTCATGCATGTGACCAATGAGATAAAAGAATATACAAAGACCAAGAAAAGAAAAAATCAACATGTAAGGAGGTGAGTTTGTTTGGTGTGTTTCCATACACTGTAAAATACTGGTGTTGAATTAGAAGAGAGGACTTGAACTTAAAGGGGACTTTGAGATGGCTGAACATCATACCCTGCATCTCCAGCATTTCAAATCAGCACCAAGTTAACAGTGGGGCATGCTATATTGCTTAAATTTCTGAAAGTTCTTGTTGCAGGACCATTCCTGGTGCTGAAAACGCACCAACCATCATGTCCACAGTTGACACATGTTCTGCTGCCACCTGAAACCTGCCTAATAAGAGCCGTAGACCAGCCTGGTGAAGGAACTCGTGAAGTAAATGTGATTTTCATTTGCTCTTATGTTTAGTTGCAGGAAAATGTTTTTTATTGGTCTGTCTTAAACCACATTATTTTTAGAGCTGAAAAAATAAACAGGAAACTGACCATAAATGCATATTTTATATTTAAATTATTTCAGTGTTTCATCAATCTGACATCTGTCAACAATTGTCTTATTTTATTAGTGGGTGTCAGTTAATATCACAAGTCTAAGTTATGTGTCCTTGTTACTCAAAAATTTTCCAAAATACTCAAATTATATCACATATTACAAAATTTAGCATCCATATGTCCGCTCATACATGTTTCACGTCCCTGCAATCCCATATTTCCTGTAATCCACACTTCCTCCTGAACTCTTTTGCCTCCATTTCCAAAGTTCTGCTCATTGATCGGTAACTTTAACGCCTGGACTTTGGCCCCCAGCCAAAAATGATAACTGTTCATATGGGACTATGAAGCTAAGTGCTAAATCAATGGGGCCAGCTTCTTGATGTGGATATAACGTTACAAAGAAGGTCAGTGGCATGAGGTAGGGAAGATGTTACCCCAGGGAAAGACTTTTGGAGACACACCACCTCTGTCAGGCAAAGCTGGAGTCTGAGAATGAGTCATGTGACCAATTACTGCACCTTAGCATTGTGTTTGTCTTGGAGGAGTCACAGTTTGCTTATAATTATTCTCTCAGGAGGCTTAACTGATAATGATTCGTCTCAGACTCAACGATGATGGATACAGATGGCAGATGAATGTTTAGCTTTTTGGATAAATGTGATGATGTCTGACAATAAATAAAGAGGCTGTAAAAAAAATATACAGTACATATTAATGAATGCACTCATTCATGCCATGTGACAAATATCTTGAATAATTTAGAAAAAATGTCCATTCACATATTTTAAACCAGCTTAAACCATTACAACAGGAGAAAGTGACTTTTTGATCAAGGAGCCTCAGCTTCAAAGGAGTCTTTGACTTCTTTGTGACTGGAAAAGAACTTGATTGTAATATGTGCCAATATCTGCTGCTCAGCGATCATTATGGCCACACGGTGCTGTTCCTGAGCACGGTAAATTAGCATGCCCATTATAAATGGACATTATGCGCGCACCCAATGGCGAACCGCACTGTTGGGGAGGAGTTTCTGCAATGTTGCTACCACATTAAGTTGTTTCCATCATTAGGCTTGCACTTGCTTATTTCCCTTGTGAGTCGTGTGTTTTTGTTTTGAGGGATGTTTCTATCAATGTTGGATGCGAGGCTCAACTGTACCATTGAATGGTTGTGTCAATGATTATCTGTCCCACAATATGCGTCTCTCTTTTTGTCTTCTTTCCTCTCTTTAAATTAGAAAAACAAATCCCTTGGAAGGCATCGATGAATATGAGGATTTAGGTATCAGACTACATAAGCATTTGCCAAATGAGCAATTTCTTGTATAACATTGCAGTATCTGTAATCAGTCCCACGGCAAGGGTCTCTGGCTCTTACTGTGATAATGGTGGTGGGGAAGATGGGCTCAAAGTACCCAGTGTTTTCATTTTTCCCATTGTCTTATAACTGACTTTTTATATTTGGGCAGGACACACTACAAGCTTTTGGCTAAAAGCTTTCACATCTCAGGATTTTTCAGATAAAATTGTCTTTTGAGGCTGTGGAGCACAGATTTAGATTTGCATACAAATTTATCTTGGTATGTGGGATTTCAGAAAAGAACATTTGATGATGACGTGGATTTCCCTTTGACTTCTTTGAAACACGAGGGGGGGCTTTGAAGGCCAGGCGGCTGGTTGTTGGACTGAGCAGTTGTGCCTGGAAACCTGATAGAGAGTCCTCACCCCGAAACTTAAAATACCAGCAGAGATCAATAGCTGCAGCATGTTATCTTTTGTCCAGCAGTGAGCAGTGCACGTCCCAGAGTTTCAGCCAGATAGATCCCCACCCTCAGGAGCTGCTCTGTGTCTCTTACTCCAACTAAATCTGCCTAGGCACCAGAAAGGTAATATTGATTTTACAAATAATGCAACGTTGATTAGTTTTAATACATTTTAACTGAGACATATTCTGAACACATATAACTGTGTCTAATCTCCTATTTAGCCCATTAAACATTTTAAGTTTAATTTTGCCTTGTATATATTTTAAAAGGTCATTGTTAATATGTTATTACAGGACAAATATCACACACCATTTATGGTTGCTTATCTACACCACGGATTGGTGTACCTCAGCTTCTTGCCTATATAGATCTGGGATCAGTTCCAGTAGATCCCCGTGACCCTGAATAGAACTAAGATGGTATAGATAATGGATCAATAGATGGATATCACATGCCATCAGCATCAGATGTCATAATAAAACTATGATGAGCAGCTGAGTCATCCAGGAGTCATCCAAAGGATCCAGCTGAGGTGGTTTGGACATCTGATCAGGAAGCCTTCCAGATGCCTTCTCAAGGAGGTGTTTCAAAACATGTCCATCAAACAGAGGCCTCAGGATAGACCCAGGACTTGCTGGAGAGATTTTATCTCTTGGCAGGTTTAGGGATGCCTTTACTGTCTACCCAGTACAGCTGGAGGAGGTAGCTGGAGAGAAGAAGGTCTGAAGATCTCTGCCCTCAGTGTCTTCATGACCTGGTCCTGGACAAGCAACAGAAAGCAGACAGATGGATGACAACATGAAAGCTTCTTATTCGGTTTCTGAAAGGGGTTTTTAATGCAAAACTGTAATCAAGAAATTGATATATAATGATGAATAGTAGTAAAACAATTTTAAAGACATAACTGGATAAATTTACTGTGATCATGATTACGAGTACTGGGATGGTAAGAAGAGCATCTAAGATAATATGTTCAGTCACCGTTTTAAAATCTGTGTGGACTTGAGATGGTGTCTGATGCTTGATTGGAATCCTAATCTTTCTGTAACCTTAATCAATGATCCACTGATCAAGAAACAAAGCTAAGAACATCTTTATTCCACCATCCCGACCCCGTTCCTGCAGCTTCATATAAGGACAGAAATGTTTACACCTTAAACTTCACTGAAGAAAAAAACTGTTCCACCTTTTAATTTAACAGATGAGAGATGTTTTATACTGTGTTCACAAATCATTAAAAGTCAAAGTCAATGCATCTTAACATTTATTTTTTTATCAACAGAAGTAATAAAAGGAAGTATATTAATGTTTACTATATAAAAAAAAAACGAAAGAAAAGCTGCCTCACAGGTTCCCCTCAGGAAAAAATGCAAATAAACACAGATTTAAAATGTGTCCCGTTCTCCCTGCCTGGTCTAAAACATAACTAAAGACACAGAGAATTATTTTTCCTCTTTGAAATAAAGAAAAAATAAAACATTTCCTTGTATAATTAAAAGCTGGCCTGAGGCTTCAGGGCGTTGCAGATACGGGCTGAAACTGTGAGAAAAGATGGAAAACAGATCCAGCCTAATCAACAACGTCCTGTGTGAGTCAGTGAAAGTGCACCTTCCTCAGACGCCGGCGTGGAATGTGTTCTGGGGAACGTGCTGTCTCGCCCTCATGTCCATCATTTTAAATAGCAGCAAAGACAGAGCACTTGTGGCTCTCCCTCGTAGATTTATGGGCTGTTAATGCCTTACCCTTCACCCTCCGTATTCCCTGCGCTTTTGTTTCGGCGCTCCTAACTGCAGGTTGGGATTCTCCAGACTGAGATGTGATAAATTACCGAAACATCAAGTCAAGTCGATTCACGCCCGGGCCTCGGTTTTCTGGGCTGTCTGTCCAGCTTGGTTCTGGCAGCAAAGGTCAGCCGAGCCCTTGGGGCGGTGGGGGTCAAGTTTAGACTGAGGTTTTTTGTTTTTTAACAGATGGCGTTGAGACTTCAGTCTGTCACTCAGGAAGAGTTCAGAAAATGGAGAAAAGACACTTTACTGCTCTAACTGGCTCGTGTGTCTTTCAGTGTTGACCCAGTTTCTGCTCAAAGTGCTCTCTTCCTCATCTCCAAAATGAGACATTTAAGGTCAAAATGTCAGAAAAACACTCTTTAAATATAACTTCTTAACAACACATTTGAATGTTGATGATGATCTGAGAAGCTTGGGAATCTTGTCATTTAATTGGAAATCAATTACTCCAGCTTATATCACGAACAGGTGAAGCGGTGGCTGCGCAGTAACCTTGAAGGTTGGAGGTAATTTAGTTTGAACTGGATGACCTGGCTTATTTCCACACATTTATGGTACCGGAAGGTTCTGAAGTCATGTGAACAAGGTGGTCACATGACTAGTGAGTGGTCCTAACATAGAAAGACGGGTCCGTTTTTACTGCAGATGAAAGAGTTGTGGGAGGGCAGACGGGTGACCTCCGTGGTCCGGGGTGAAGGAATGGTCATCTGACAAACGGTGCATGTTTTAGACTCACATTGTTTTGCCTCGGTCATATATAGGCTTAAAAAGGCTCCATTTCTGTGTTTTTTGTTTGATTTTAGGGCGAATATTAAAAGGTGGGGTAAATGTTACATGGATGATGTCACACCTGTTGATGCTTGAAAGAAAACATGAGCACAGCCCACAGAGCTTGTTTCTTCTTCTTTTTACCTCCAGTGCTCCCGAGAAAACATCATTATGGACTGAGTCCACCCCTGCTCCCTTTTTTTGGCTGTGTGAACAACTCAAATGATACAAAATTCAACTTTTTCACATCACAACTGGATGATTACATTTGTTCGCAAAACAAAAAAGTGAATTTGTGAATTTAAGATAAAAGTACTTCTGCTGGGCATTAATGTTTCCAGTAATTTTCTTTTTATGAGAGTAACTCCTCCAGTTATCTCTCTGCATTTCATCCTGTGAGACTTTTCTTCAAAACAAAGAAAACTAAGACCCCGACTTCGAAGAAGATGCATGAAAACATCTTTAGTTTTGGAGAAATCATTCAAACTGCTGCCACTGCTGCAAACATATTCATCAGAAGAAGAAGCCGGCGGACGATCATTCAAATGATTATTCAAACGCTGAAAACTAGATATTGATTATTTTAGATTGACCGGCTGCATCACATCCAGCGCTGCCAGAAACGTGGAAATGCTCAAAAGGAGTTTTGGATCATTGACATTTGTGAAAAACCACATTGTGAAAGCAAAAAAAAAAAAAAAAGCTTTTTGCAAAATGTGACAGTTTTTTTTTTTAATTTAGGCATTTCCAAAACAGAGTTTTCCTTGTGATCTATAGGTTTTCCACAAATGGAGAGTAAGTGTAAAAGCAACTACTTTCTTATGTGGTCCTAACTGAATACACATCATCGCGTTGTTGTGGAATGGAGTTTACCATAAAACTGCATCCTTCTGACTTCTGAGGTATGTTGGACCTCAGAAGGTACGTCTTCTGTTTTCTGAGGTACGTTCCTTCTTGGGAAAGTGGGTGTAACTTTCTGTTTCAGGTCTTTTCAGGGCAGAAGTAACAAAAGTTGCTCTACATTTTGTAAACAAAAGACAATAAAAAAGCGGATTATCAGAACAATGCAGTTACAAGTAAAATGAAGTTTTAATCCACATATGATTTTAATCACAAACATTTCCTGTAACTTTTAGTCTTCGTTCACCTTGGAGGCATCATTCCTGAGATGATAAATGGGAACTTTCTGTCATGACTGATGACTGGTGATTGCAAAACAGTGATTAAACATGGCTCTGCTTTTATTGCATCACCACTGTTTTAATCAGATAATCAAATCTCTTGGCAAGTTCTCTCTCCATTTTCAGTTCACCTCGATTTAAACTCCTCCATTTTTCATCTTTTTATCGCCTCCATTTGTATCATTTAATTTTTGCTGCCTCCACCACTCATATTGTGGCAGTAAAATGCTGACACCTTATTTCTCTGAAAAACAGCGGTATCAGTATCAATGTTTCAGAGCCAAAAGAGTCGAGTGTTTTTTAAAAATTTTTATAACAACTGTTGTCTGTATAACAACTGTGAGAAATGTGCAGCTCTTTCATCAAACCATAATCCTTTCCTGTCCTGAACCAAGTCATTGCAGAAATAAAATAATGGCCTTGTCAAAAAGTGAGTAGCAGTGAAATTTAAAGACAAGAATAAAATGAAAATCAAATGCTTTCACTTAGGAACTATTTATTTAGCTATGCATTATAAAACATTCATTTGTGCATTTAGCTGTAAAGAGTTGATGAATTACAGATGTATAATAAAAATGCAAAAATCACAACATTTTATTCTACTGACTGGTAACTTAAGAGCTGTTTTGAAGCCGGATTTTCTCGGCCGTCACCATCTAGGAAGGACCCTGGTTTCTCCAAAAATGGAAGAAAAAAGGGCAGAACATGTGGCTGACAGTTAGCTGGAGCACGTACTGACCTCATCACAAGATAGCTCTTTCAGCTTCGCTGGGACATCAATGATGCTGACAAATAATGAAAGTCACTGTATATTCATTCTGACTTCATCTGTCCATCAAAGTGACATCTGAAACAAGCTGGATCCCGGGCCGCAGGGCCAGAACCAGCTGGTCACGTGCTTCAGCTCCGGCTAGCAGATCACAGGCGGCGGCTAAGGCGGCTGCTCTGGTCAAGCCAACTCTTCCTTGGCATCCTGCTGTGGTCTATTGGTACAGTTAACATCACTATACCATTTATTATTTTCAACACACACCTCTAAAAATCAAGTTAATCAAAAATGAGATGTAGCTCAAGCAGTGACATCCAGCTGCTAGCACTAAATGAAACCACCACTGATAAAAATAAATAAAAACTTACTTGATGAGGTGCATAAAAATCATCCCATGTATAAGGTGGATTTTAGCATCAGTGACCAAAACTAGTTTCTCCACCAGACTGTAAATATGTTTGTTTCCCTTATTTTAACACAGTACTTAGATGAAACTGATTCACTTTTGGAGCCAGCCCCGTTGGTGAGTCAAAGAACTGAACGTTTTAGAACTTCTGGATTTAAATGGAAAACTGGAGGTTTTACACTTTACAAGCTGAAAAGAAAAACAACCAATGTCTGCGTGTGTGTGAGTAAATGTATATATATGTATATATATATACACACACATAAATGTTGTCCAGAATGCAAATAAGCAATGAATAATAATAAACTGTGACCTAATTTGTGTTAAATTCAGGTTACTGTAAACTAAATATGATTATAACATTGTGAGCTCAGACAGTGATGTTTTCAGCTTATCAAGCTAGAAAATAAAAGTAACTTTGGGAGCTGAAATCAGACCAGAGGGGCTGAGAAAATAGAAACACCGGGTAGTGAGACTGAAGCAAAAATATTAAGTCTGCGCTTGACGTGCGCTCAATGAAACTTGCCTCTGCTTTGCTTTTCTTATGGCTTCTTCTTGTTTATTTATTTTTTTCTGGTTCAATCAATCACCTGTTTTGTTGGTCTGGGAGCCATCTTTGCATCCCGATGTTAATCAAATAAGCAGTACGTTTTACACGGGTTTACCGTCCCACACTCATCACAGCTTGCTTGTATTCTAATGGTGTAATTATTGTAATCTTGATTAAGCCACTTGGGTAATTAGCCATTTTGATTGCGACTGCATCCGCAGGTGGATTGAAGGAAGGGAGAAATAAAAGAAGAGACACAGCCAAACTCTATTTAGTGATGTCAAAAGAAGCTCGTGGCTGCTGGAGAAGGTTTGATAATGAGAAAGCAGAAGTGCAAATTAGTAAACTTAATTCCAACTTGAAACAATTTTATTTTAATTTGCCATGTGACGTTAAAGGTAAAACCTACAGCAGGAGAACAGGCCGGAACGGAGCAGCGAGCGGTGGTCTTTAAGTGAACGGGATCGTATTCCTGAAGCGAGACGTCTGTGAACTGAGCCGTGACTTAAGGCACCCCTCTTAGTGTACTTTTTTCCTTGCTTTGGGAAAACATGTCTGTCGAAACAGTCAACAGAGTGCACGGACGCACGGTGGCCTTCCCCAGCTTTACTCAGGTTACCCCATATGGACGCCTGGCCACATGGTCCCCTCGGCCCTCGGCGACCACAGCTCCCCGCCCTTGAGAGGGACAGAGGATATGTGGAGAAGATGCTGCGTGTGTTTGTCTCTTTTTAACCTCCCAGGCCACAGTCAAACTGGAGGTTAACAGAAGAAATTATTTCAATGATCTAAAGGAACATTCAAGGATTAAAACAACCGTTGGCTGATTGTTAGATGGCAAGTTTAATCTAAGAGTGTAAAGAATGAAAGATGTATTTTCAGGAAATGGCAATTAATGTAAAATAAAGAGCTTTTTTTAAGTCTCTTGTGAGGCCATTTTAACTTTGTATTTGTTCAAAAAGTGCATATGTTAGGAACTGAGAAGGGCCGGAGATTAGAGGCAACAAATTAGTTTAATAAACTCGAGCCAGTGCAGAGGCAGGAAAGTCCAACAGAACAGAAACAACAAACCAACAAGGACGTTTAATAAAAATAATAACAGGAAGAACACAGACAACAACAACAGACAGACCACCAAGGAAAAAAGGCAAAACAATATATAGAGACAGGCACAGATGCAAACAATCAGGATCACTGAAACAAGGAAGGTCAAACTAGAAAAAAAGACAAGAGGAAACAGATTTTCAAACTAAAACAGGAAGTACATAGAAAAGTAAAACACAAGAAAAGTAACCCAAGATCATGGCAGTATAAAAAAGAACTTTTTGTATAAGCAATAAAACACTAATGAAAGTTGACACTCCTTACCATTTAATCAAGATTATATCACATTTTAAAACAACCATGTTTGACTACAGTGCTTTACGGCTAAAAACAAAACAACTAAACTAATATATTTCAATTGAGATAGTATTTTTTTCACTTGAGAAGGTTTCTTCATCCTGTTAAGTGGATGTACAATATTTTGAAAAGGAAACAGACTTGAAGCTGTTCAGCAGCTTCTGTTTCCTCTGAAGACATCCACCCTGCTGCTGATGTTTCATTGATCCGTTTGTCGGAGGCCTTTTGAGCTAAAGAACATGGTCTTTGGAGAAAAGACTGGAAGTTTACCTCCAGATCAGCTCTGTTGACTTTCCTGGAGATGTTTAGATGAGCTTAAGTCCCGACCGTCTGAACACAGAACAGAGAAGCTTGATTTACAACACACAGACACTTCCTGAACTACGTCACTGTTTAGTAAGGATGCTCCACCTCATGACCCTTGTTCCTTGTATTTCCCTCCTCATGATTTTATTTGTTTATTTTCTTTTTTGTCTGCATACATTTTAATGGATAGTACCATGATTTGGTAAAACCTTTATCCAAGGGGATATATATATGCCCTATTTTTATTTTTTGCTTTGGTTTAGTTTTTATTTCTCTAAACCTAACATTCAGGTCTTGTCTACATCAGACACAGAAGTATCAGACCTTTGGGAAGTTCACTTAATTCAAATCTTATCATTTCACGGCATAAAACAGCAACATTTTACAATAAAAGGCTCAAAACTTTTTGGACAACTAAATCATTTCAAAAGACCCGTGTCTGCCTTTTTTAGATCCTAACATCCCAACCCTTCACAAGCAAATATTTTCAATGAGCCAAGTATATTTTGCATGCTATCCATAAACATAACAGTTTCAAAAATCCCCTCAGTTACATTTAAATCCACCGTACTTTAAAAGTAAATTACTTGGCCAGAGAACGAAGTTTGAGTTTGAAACACAACTCATATTTCAGCTTTGCTGTCAGGTTGGGTTTTATACAGGAAAACACAAGATTTCAAATATTATAATTCTTTAAAACATTTATATCTACCAGAGGATCTGAGAGCAGCTGAAAGTCTGGACGACTTTAAAAGGCAGCTCAAGACTCATTTTTTAAAATTTAGCTTTTAATTAAGCTTGTACAATTCTAAATCTATCTATCTATCTATCTATCTATCTATCTATCTATCTATCTATCTATCTATCTATCTATCTATCTATCTAT
>JAOWBL010002792.1:0-13137 GCA_028564865.1 Zenarchopterus dispar | reverse complement strand
TATATATATGAAGACATTTAACCAACCAATAGATAAGTGAGATTTGCCTTAGTGGCCAATTTCTTTGTAAGAAGTTAAATGGCTTAGTCTTTGATCTATTTTTGTTTTATTGTGTGACCAAAACCCAAACAATGAATGTAATCCTTCACACGATGTTCTTTTACTCTCAACTTCTCAGCTGTCTTTCTTTTCTCTTTCAGTATCAGGTTCCTCAATGGCTTCCTCATAATACAAAGTCTTCTATTATGATCTTGATACTTAGTGTTGAGAAACTTCTATGCACACATTGTCCATGTAGATGGGTGGGTTAAAGTAGAGACTGCGTATCTCGACTCAATCTGACAATGGGTCGGCCAACAATGAGGAGCGGCTTTCCTTTGACTTTCATCTCAACAGAACACAACTCTTGTGTTGCGTTCTCACCATAAAATCACTCTGACACAAATTTCTGAATTTGACGTTTGGTAAGTCTGTATACTGTGTACTGTATATGTGCATGCAAGGTTTGGTGTACCTTCGATGTTTACATGTGCATAGCGATTATACAAAGTTTCCACATGGATGTTTTTACACATATGTTGCTCATGTATTTTACCAGTGCTTTGTATGTACTGTACACTTAATACCTGTTCAGCTGATTGTTGACACACACATGTCAGCCAGTTACTGTACTTGGTGTGCCTAAGAAACAAAAGGGTTAGTAAGTATATAATATTCTTCTATTTTTCAGTGGTACCATTGGAAAATTTTTCAGTATTTGATGGTGCAAGAACAATTCAGACAATGAATTTTCAGTAGTGACTAAAATTGCAAGGCTTTGTCAAGCAAAACTTCCACTGGTCAAATTGTGGCCCGATGAAACATTTAGAAATTTTTCCCAATTCAAAGATCATCAGCATTTTCTAATGGTCAGTTGAACTCTGGAGCTGGATATACCTCTATCTCCAGCAGCCTTTAGCGGAGACTGGACTTCTGTTTACCTGTCGTATCTTCAGACAACATATCTTTGAGTATTGTTTAAGTGTCTTCTTGTTGTCTAAGCATCTTCTTGTTTTATTTTTTATTACCTGCACTGGATTGAAAGTGTCTTTAATGGGCCATCCCTTCATCTTCTCCAGTGTTCTGCTCTGTGTTGTGATTGGTCAGATGTTGATTGTCAGAACATAGACCTCCTTTCTCTCCTCCTCTTATTACTGGGCTGTTCAGACTGGATGATGTGTTGTTTTGTTATCAAGATTGTTGAAGCTGTTTTGCAGTTCACATTCATGGCTAACTGGGGCTGAGGGGTTATACGCATAATATGATCTACAGTGACTGATTGTTTCTTAATTCTAATTTTGCTAAGTTTGGACCTGTGTACTTGGTAGTTCATACCTGGCAAGTACTTCATAGAATGGGATGATGTGTTTCAGTCTTTCTACAATTGGAACAGCAGTGTAGTTGATGACACCACACAGACCAACACATTTTATAAAATGGCTACAATATAATTCCATAGAAAATAAACACTGGACTTTACTAAAACTCAGAATGCACCATGGACTCCTTTTGCAAAGGGGTTTATAACCGTTACTTAATATAAGGTGTGTTTTTTTTTTTTTTTTTTTTTTTAAAAATGGTTTTATGCTTTTGTATTTCAGTATTCATACAGTTTGGAGAAGGCTAAAAAAAAAGCCTGTCAATTGTCCACCGACCCATTAGTGTGCTCTGCAATTGGTAAATAAAAATTGTAAATACTACCTAAATTGTAAGTTCTGATAGTTTAAATTATTTTGGTGGAGTTTTGAGCCAACAGCCATTCAAGTTTGAATTGAACAAACCTTTTTATTTAATTTTTTAAACTGCTTACACTTTAACATAACGTAAACACAACTTTTATCATAGCAACTGATGGGTCAAAAAAACTGCAATTTTTGTAAAAGTACGTCTGCTTTCTTAGAGTATTGGGAACATTGCCTTTATCTTAATTGCTAGTTTGTTTACCAATTTATCTCTGTTGCTGCTATGAGGCACAATCTTTTAATTTAACAGTTTGCAACACAGCAGAAGAGAGAACACAATCATTCAGATATACCTCTAAATACCATCCAGTAACACCAGCCAGCCTTCTAGTTTGTTCTTAACGTCAGAACCTTCAGATATGTAAGAACCTCTAGCCTCTTCATTCTGAAGCTGGCTGTTCCCATCACCTGTCTCTTCATTCCTGATTATGTGTCCACACTACTCACGGAGTTGCAGACAGACTAGCTGGTGCCTCATATGGAATATGTCTAGCTTTCTTGCCAACTGCAAGAAAACCCACCTCTGAATCAGCTCTCTTGCCAGCTGTGCCACCTCTGAATCAAGAGGGGCTGAGACCTGGTGCTTTCCTTCAATGATAACCGGTGGAAACGCCAGCACAAGCCAGCAGCTTTGACAGACCCACTCCTGTGGTACAGGCGGGTTGGCAGCATCTCCTCCTGCAGCAGCTGTGGAACGTGTCAGCAGCTGCTACTCCAAATGAAATCCCGTTGCCCACTGCAACTTCGGTGATAAGCCTAAGTAATGGGCATTTAATAAAATGAGACATCTTTGTTTTGGAGACAGTAGGCATCAAATGTTTAGTGTATGACCCAATAAGTAGATTGAATCTATCCCTGGACTGGCAGAGGTAATAAAATGTAAACATGAATACACTGATGTAATGCTAGTTACTATGTTCATTAAGAGCTAGACAGGTACATTTGTTTATAAGTTTTATTTTCACAAAATCATCATGCTTTTCTTTATTCAAAAAAAGGGGCAAAAACTGAGACGAGGGTTTTACCATGGTATAAACCAATCCAGTTGCTTGGTCTATACTATTGCAATGTGTTGTTATATGTCTGGGTCGGTGTCATACTACAGTATAAAGTACACTGTTACACAGTTAGTGACTGTATATTTAATGCAAAGGTATAAATCAAGCTTATGTTCCACCAAGATGTTACAGTGATTAAAATGCATCTTTGAATCAAGTTAGTTATACAGTGCAGCACACGCATTGTTTTCCAAACATGATTCACCATGATGACCAATAATTCCACCCAAATATTACTAGACACCAGATTAACATATCATTTCACACAATATTTATTCAGCTGCCCACTCTCCACCTGTTAAACCAATTGTTTTGCTGCTAATCAGATAAAGGAATCTAAATCTGTATGCTTTCCTACTCTTGAAAATGTTATTTTAGCCATACTTGCAGGGGGCTGAATGTACCGCCTATGCACATAGAATATGCAACTTATCTGTACCATGAGTATAGTCTTTCTTTTGGCCGAGTTGCATGACCTACTCTGTTCTCACATCATGTTCTTTTTTGCTATTGACCTTCCAGTGACAGTAAGAGAAGCCAAAAGAAGTGGTTACTGAGGGGTCTTTTTTTTTTTTTTGCTTAAATATAGGGTTTCCTGAGCTTGCAAATATTAGTGAAAACATAAAAATATGGAAAATTTGTCAGTATTTGTATTAAAAGTGTTTGTTCATGGATGACTGTAAAAGGCACCCCTTATGTACAACACTCATTTTACCCATGTGCTGAAGTGCACTTTTAGCACTATAAGAATAATTAACTAGTGACAGATGGTAAGAAAGATGGTAATCTATGAGTTTAAAGAATACACTTTTGAATTAGAAATGATGATCGTAATCTTGCTGACTTATTTGAATTTCCCCATGTACGAGAATGGGAAGTATCCAGAAGCAAATACAATCATTACTGGAGACAGATTACGTTAAACCATCTGAAAAATATGCTAGGATAGGTCTGCAGACTCAAACATTCTTTTGGTTAGCTCCAGCAGAGACATCAGATTTATTTCATCAATGCATATGTTCCATCTTTCAGTAAACACACGTTGCTTTACATCTCCCATATACAATTGTGTGAAAAAGTGGTTGCCCCCTTCCTGATTTCTTTTTTTATTATTAGGTTTTTATTATTAAGGGGGGGGAAAAAATCCAAACCTACATGGCCCTGTGTGACAAAAGTGATAGTGATTAATAGAAAGTGATTTAACTTTGTTTGATGATCTGAAACATTTAAGTGTGACAAACATGCAAAAAAAAAAAAAAAGAAATCAGAAAGGGGGTGAACACTTTTTCACACAACTGTAGACTTTGCGTCTGACACATCAGAACTGTGTAGCTTTATCATTTTTTTTCCTGTCAATGAAGCCAGTGTGCTTATGTAAATCCGCTTTATAACAGCGGCCCATAATTGCACCTAATCCATCGTTTGTGTCATCTGATGCTCATCTGAGTCTTGTGTTAGGAGTTCCTTCAGCGTCTTGGCTGAGGAATCTTTGTAGCACGTGTGTTTGTGTGTAAATATATACCAGTTGCTGAGGAACGATGCCTTTAGCCTTAGCAGTTCCTGGAGACATCTTTTTATTCTTCAAGGTGTGAAAGGTTAGATTGTTGAGTCAGATGGGTGTTTATACTTGAATGATGGTCAGATGCTGCTTCCATCGGTGTTTGAGATACCCCACTCTTTGTCTAAGTTTAGCCTTGTTTATGTACTCTGTTGACTTGACATTTTCTCCTCACCTTTCAGGCCTAGGCTTTCTCCCAGATTGGGTTGTAGTTTGTAGTTAAGATGGGAGCCATGTCAGATTAAAACACCTTTAACTGTGGTGCATCGTATTCATGTGTGCTTGCTTTTTTGGGGAGCTACATAAATCCATGAATATAACTTATCCACTGTGGAAAATTTTAAAGCACCATAGGAAAAAGTGTTGCACATTGAGAATGTTTTAAAAATAATCCTGTTTATAGACAAAGGAAAGTGAGACCTAAATAGTATTAACTGACCACCGTTTGCCTTAAACAGCCCAGAATAACTAAGGTGGGATTTTTGGCCAGCATTGCTAAATGTCCGAACTTGTTACTGTATAGTACTGTGTATTAGTACATGTTTGATTTAATTGACATATAAGTGTAATTATTCTAATGGCTTGTTTCTACACAATTTTGTGTACAAATGGGAATCAATCCTTCTTTTCGAGACCGTCGCTGTGACTTCTAAAATGTGTGTGAAACTCCTCACAAAAGTCCTCCATCTGTTTTATTGTGGTCCTAAATTTTACAACTTAACACAAAGTACTACAAGTTGTAAAAACAGATTACGTTGTGTGAAAAAAATCCCACTTGCTTTACTTTGCTGAGTCAAAACCTTTTCAGTCAAAAAGTTTGAAGGCGCCTTTTTAATATCGGTGTAGAATTGATGTGTAATTAGCTGATAACCTATAGTGTGCATGCAAAGCAGTTCATGTGTCTTTTCAGCACGTATTTCAGAAAAGTGGCTACACAGCTATGCAGTCAAATCTCCTCACTTTTTTTTCTTACCAAGCTGTGTTATCCCTGTTTTTGTTATCTTCTTGCTGGAAAAAATAAAAATAAAATAAAACTGATAGAAATCCTCTCCCTCTTGGCTCTATAAAATTCTATATCCATCTTTAAAGAACTACACTTTCTTCTGTAGAACAATGTGGCAGTGAGACAGAATTCACCTGACACTTGACACTGTGTTAAAAGTAACTTCAGGTCTCAATTTTCCATTTTGTGATGTATGAGATGTGTTGTATCCAATATCTGTATTATCTTTGCAAATAAAAAAGTGTCATATTTGTTTTAAAAAAATGCAGTAGATAATTTGGTAATTGATCTTTATGTCTCAGATAATATTTCTGATTTGTTGTATGTACAGTTTACTTGGGCTTTCAACTGTTACTTCCCTTTCCATTAAGCATATTAACATGCGCAACTGCGATGAGGCTTGATTCAAATACACCATGTCTCATCCTTTTTGGTAGCTGGATAACTCAAGTGTTAAAAATAGTACATATTTGGAAAATGGTCTGCTCATTAATCAGCATCAGCGTTCCCTATGTTAATGATCCACATGAGACTTCACAGTCCCAAAGCCACTTTCCTCTCTTCCAGTTTCCTGCCCCTGCTTTCTAGGAAAACTTGTCTCAGAGCAATCAGTCTTTCTTCCTCTCATGATCTCAAGTACCATTGGTCACTCTGCACTACTTCACTTCCATCTGGCACGCACTCTGTGAGAGTGGTTAAAGGGGGAGGTGGGTACAAATGGATCAGAAAGACCCATCTGACTGCAGCATCTATCTGCTCTCAAACTTTCCACAGGGAAACAAGTTAGAGAATTGCTTTTGTACAATTAATTAGTTACATGAAGAGACAAATATTTATTCAGGATACACATTGTTAACCTTTTAGGAAAGCCCAAAATCTGGATGGCTTGTATTATAGACACTGATCTTGTTTCACTTTTTCTTTGGTAAGTGTCTATGTTCTTTTTGGGTATAATTTAGACCGTTAACAGATGAATATTTAACTAAGTACTTCTATCTTTTTCTGATCAAAATTTAAAAAAGCTTTGTTTTGATGGATGAGCTTGATTAATACTTATCAGTTGTTTTGATATCATTCGGTCCAGATTGTATCCACACCGTTGCACGAAAACCAATCTCATCATTATTATTATTCAGCAACCAAAATATTTCCCAGTTAGTGGTTATTAGAACTAGTTTTTCCAGTTGTGGAAAAGTATGGACACCGCACCTTTTATGTTTTAAAGATAATATTTTTTGTTGTTTTTAATTGTACTAACAGACCACCTCGATGGCTGTAAGTTGGCCTGGAAGGGTCTCAGGATGAAGCTTAACTAAACAGAATAGACGAAGGCTGCTACCTGGGCTTACCGATTGAATATCATCTAGCTTGATTGGCAGTTGCCATGGCAGCAGCTTCTCCAAGTGAGCCACAGTGGTAGTGTTAGTAATTAAGATTAAAAGAAAAGCCCTGCTAGAGCTCTTCATTGGCATAATATGCTAACAAGTCCTGGACCTCCTTGTCAGTCCATCCATTGTTTTTTTTTGTTGTAATCTCCATCTTCATCAAATGTACTCAGAGTAAAATGTTTGTGGTCCATATGGTTCAAATGAGTTGTGTTCATGTGATTTATGTTCACTTTAGAGGGCTCAATGTAATATGGAATATCCAATCATGAGAGACCTCCCTCCAAGTAGTTCCTCTAGGCCGATCTGAGTACCTCTCCATCTACAAGAATGTTTTTTTTTTTTGTCCTGCAAAGATTCCTGAAGGCCTATTTTACTGGTCCATTCCTAGTAATGAAGACACTCATGGATGATCCAGACCTGGAAAAACTACCTAGAGTCCCTCCTAACAGAAACTCACCGTTAGCGGAGGTCTCTTGCTTGTCTGAAAGTCTCGTAAAACCCCAAAGGCTCAGTTAGCCAAACGTTGGCTCATCAAGGGTCCTGTTGGGGCTTGATTAGACTTCCCCCAGTCCTCGTTTCAGGTCTGGCAGCACTAATTTGCACTGTGTTGTTTTGGTAATAACAACAGTAGTTAACAACATGGAAATATATGATCAGAATGAATTCAAGTTTGTAGGTTGTCAAGAGAAAACACAAGTTTAATTAAGCTTATTAACTCTTTAAAAGATCACTTTAAAATAACATTGTATTATGAAAGTAAAGACAAAATCATGCTTCTATTACTTTTAAAATATACCTGTTAAGCTCAGATTGTTAGATTTCTTTTTGTATTAAACCTTTCCTCTTTATGCTTCTGTAGTTATGAGATAATAGTGCATTTACATAACTGTTTAAAGGATTTTAATCCACTTTCTTTCTTTTCTTTTTTTTTTGGCAGTAAGCTTCAAATTATCATCAGTCTAAATAATGAACTTTCATCCCATTTTAAATTTCTGGAAGACTGAGTGCTTTTCAACTCAAAAATATATCTTTTATTAAGCAATGATGATAGAAAAACATCCCGACAACATGAAGCTGCCACCACCATATGGCGGTGTGAATACTTTTGCAAAGTAGTCTATTTTCTTGCCCATGATTGATGAGTGTTACATTGTAAATACATGCACTTCCTTTCGTTTATGGCGCTTTAAGTCAGTGTACTATTCATCACCATTTTATTAGAAATGGAAAGTCTCTCACTTACTGTTGCATTTTGTTCAGTTCCTAGTTAACTCCTAAGCTTCTCCATATGGTTTCTTTTTAATTTACCCCAGGGTTTTAAGAATGTGAAGAAAAAATACACTTTCTCATGTAGGGCCTTGGACAAGAAATATACTTAGAGATTCAAAATAGAGCCACTCATTTTTACTGAAGAATTTAAAGTTGTCTTAAAAAATGAGGTGAAGTTGATACTTTTCTTTTTCTTTCTTTCTTTCTTTTTTTTTTTTTTGAGAAACAGCCAAATAAAAATAGCTATTTTTAATTTTTCACTTTTGTTGTGCTCTAGATATTGCAAATGAATAATATTGACATTGTATACTTCCACTTACACCCCTTCATTCTAATAAAAGTTTTATTTATTTTTTACTTTTACTCATTGGTAAAATTATTTAAAACAAAATAGCACTGTAAAGTAAAATAAAAAGTGAATGGAACTTAGTATGTTGCTTTGTACATGTTTTCAAGCAGTAATATGTAGAAACCCCACTATTGACTCAAAAGAGTGAGGACTCGGTGGAAAATTGGCTGATGTAGAAAGGTTTCTCTCTGAGGTTGATGTAGAAAACAGACTTTCAAGAGTGACTACCTTAAGCCAAACAATTTCAAACGTAGAAATATTAAAGTTTTTTTAAATGTAAAATGGCTTCTTTCTGTACTCTTCATATAAAAGCCTTGTCATTTTGTATCACTGTCAGCTTTGCCAAAATTTGGCTTATAGTTTAGGAAAGGGAAATTGTTTATTTGTTCAGCTTGTAAACATGTATTATGTCACTTGCGAGTATGAAGAGGTTTGTATTCTCTGAATTTTCTTATGTAAATGTTTTTGACCCAGTATTATTTTAGCACCTCACGGTATTGTATTGGGCTGTTTACTTTGTATATCTGTTAATATTACACTGCCCTGCTCTGTCGAAGAAACACGTAAAGTGATAGAAGACACCGTATCCAAGGCACTCATGTCAGACCACAACGTCGCTATTAAGCACTTTGTCTGACGCATTTGAGAAGTGCTTTCCACCAGGCTAATCCAATTGGCTAGATGGATTATCAGTTAAAAGCCTTTCTTCCTCTGGGCAGAGGAATCTCTTTCAAATGCTACCCAGTGGGCTACCTTTAACTTGGCTGTCCCAGCAGATCAGTTGGTGCCAGGTCCACTTCCTGTGTAAGATTTCACTGGGCGAGATCAATACTTGCAGAAAGCTAATTGGATGAACACTGACACTCACATTTTTCCACTCTCTGCTATATGGTTCATACAAGAGGAGCTAAATGTCAGTTTGTTTAGGAGTGTCCTGTCCTTTACAGTAAATAATAATAATACAAAGATTGTGGGAATGCAGTTTCCATACATAAATGCCAATAAGGTGAACGTGGTGCTGCATGCTAAAAAGCAATCTGACATAAAACCTTGGAAGTGCTAAGTAACAGCATCAGACAACATCTCTGACTCCACTGTGTTCACTCTTGCATATTCAAATGATTCCTTAGGGTACAAACATCCTAATGCTTAAGACTTTTTTGTCTGTTTCCTTCTCTTTCTTTCTGTTACCCTATATATCTGTACAGGATGACCAAATGTGACATAAAGAACTACTTGGAGAGGATCTATAGCATCTCTGTTGGAGTAGTTCGCACCAGGATACAATTTGGTAAGTGTCTTACTGCTTTTCTCAAGTACAGTTCTAATTCTAAAAAAGCTTGGACGCTGTGTAGAGTGTAAATAATAAAACAAAAAGCCATAAATTTAAATGCATATTTTAATCAAAATAGAGCATAAACAGATCGGATGTTGACACTATGACATTTCACAATTTTCTTTGAAAATATTAGCATGTTTTTAATTTAATGACAGCAACACATCTCAAAAAATGTTGGAACAGGAGCAACAAGGGGCTAGAAAAGTAATTGACACAAGTCAAAAATACCTGGAAGAGGATTTGACAACTAATTAGGTTAATTGGTAACAGGTGAGTGATGTGGGTATAAAAGGAACATTTCAGAGTGGCAGAGCCTCTCAGATGTAAAGATGGGCAGAAGTTCCCCAGTCTGTGAAAAACTGGGAAGTTTCAGTAAAATATTCCTCAACTTAAAATTGCAAAAACTTCGAAGGTTCCACTATCTAAAGTTTATAATATCATCAAAAGATTCACAGAATCAGGATGAGTCTTAGTCCACGAGGGACAAGGCTGAAGGTCAAAACTGGATGCTCGGGATCTTCAGCACTTTAGGTGGCACTGCATTTAAAACAGGCATAACTTTCTGCTGGAAAGCACTGCATGGACTCAGGGACCTTTCCAGACATCACTGTCTGTGAACCTAATTTGCCGAGCAATCCACAAATGCAGCTTATGACTCTCATGCAAAGAAGAAGCTATAAGTGAACACGATCCAGAAAAGCCGTTATCATCGCTGGGCCAAAGCTCATTTAAGATGGTTTGAGGCAAAATGGAAAACTGTTCTGTGGTCAGATTATTTAAATTCGAAATTCTTTTTGGAAACCATGGACACCATGTCCTGTCGACTACAGAGGGACCATCCAGCTTGTTATCAGCACTGAATTCAAAAGTCTGCATCTTTGATGGTATAGGGTTGTTTTAGTGCGTGGGGGGCTTACACATCTGGAAAGGCATCATCAATGCTGAAAAGTACAGAGGTTTTATAGCAATATATGTTCCTATTCAGATGTCTCTTTTCTGATATTTATTTATTTATACAAGGCAGTTCTTAACCACATGCTACATCTATCACAACAACATGGCTTCCCAGGAGAAGATTCCAGGTATTGAACTGGCCTGCCTGCAAACCCTTTCACCAATAGAGAACATTGGCCGTGTCATAAAAAAAAGTTGGCACTGGAGGCCTGGGAGTGTTGAGCAGCTAGAATCCTGAATCAGACAAGAATGGGACAACATTTGTCTCCTAAAACTACAGTGACTGGTCTCATCACTTCCCAGACTTTCACAGACAGTTAAAAGAAGAGGGGATACTACACAACATTACCCTGTTCCAACCGTTTTGAGATGTGCTGCGGCCATCAAATTCAAAATGAACTAATATTTTCTATGAAATGGCAAAATGTCTCAGTTCCAACATCTGATATGTTGTTTGTGTTCTGAGTCTGAGATTTGTAAACCATTGCATTATGTTTTTATTTACACCTTATACAGCATCCCATCCATAGATGAGCAGGGCATTGCTCAAGTTTACAACCAAACAAATATATCTCCTATGTAAATGACAGTAACAAAAGATCTGCTTTTGTAATGGTAACAGCTGTTGCCTAGTTGGGATGGTCACATGTTTGTCAGTGAATCTCAACAGAACCAGAGCCATGAGGAGGCCGTGTTGTAGATGTAGCTGTTTTGCTAAAGCAGTTTCCAGAGTTATGCAGTCTTGCATATGTTTTGTCAGGTTACGCTTTAATACCCACTTACCTTTTATTTATGTATTTGCACTTAAATTATATTTAGTGGAGTTAGCCTTTACTTTAGATTGATCACTCAGCTATCAACTGCTGCCAGCACCTTTACTAAAACTGAAGCTTTATGTGTGCTGCACATTTCACAGTACAGATGAACAATGAGTGAAACAAATACACCTTACGTTTCAAGGGTGTCTAAGTGGAATATTATTTTTGTTCTTAGTTTTTTGGGTATGTTAAAATAACTTTGATCTTATTATTATCCCAGCACTTATGCTAAATATTTTATCTTCTTTTGCTAATTATATTTTGGTTATAGCTTGTGGAGTTCAGAAAAGCTGTGCTTTGGGAAACATAAAGTGTAATCAATTCTGTTTTGGATCCTGTCAGCGATGGTTAGCAGTGATTACCAATTTCAGACGGTCTTCCATTGACATGCAGCAGTGGGAGTGTTTTCCAGCGGCAAGTTGCGGTGGTGGTTAGCATGCCTGGGTCTCCTTTTCCCCTTCACACACACAGCTGCTTATCTGACAATCTGCTGGTGCAGCACTCCAGCCTCCAGCTGTCCCAGGACACCCCATGCTCTCTCCACACAAACAAATACTATTCATTCGTAGCATCGGAACCTAAGTGCTTCATCTCCACAGTCATCCCATCCCCAAAATCTCTGCTTCTGCCCCTTGTTAAGAATGATTATATACAGATGACTAGTGTTATATCAATGATTTAATAATCCTACTGGCTTTTATGGGAAAAGAAACGGCTTAGGTTAGCATGGACTAATTTGGGGGCTTCTTACAATTCTTGGAATTTTCAAGTTTTTTGAGAAACAGAAAGAGAGGATATGTGGATGGTTTGATGGTGCTGATACTCTCATCATTTTTCTTTGCTGTGACTGAAGGACCAAAAGGATCCCCCTCTATCTCTGGAGGAGATACTGAGGTGTCATGCAGAGTGGAAGTCTGACAGGGGTGCCTTGGGATAGCTCACCCTTGGTGGAGAACCATTTAACAGTGTTTATTAGGGTTGTATCAGTAGAGGTTTGAGACAAAAAGAGCACCCCTTTGGTAAAGTGAGCTGAAGGAAAGCTGTAAGCATTTGGGGAAAAGAGTGGCAAAGAGAAGAAAGGGTGGCTCAAACCCCTGGTTATCCCGAGGTGCGTCACAGAAGGTATCCCTGTCTGCGTCAGAGGTTCCACTCCATTGGCAGTGTAAAGACAAGACCAGGCTGAGGAGAGTAAGGGGTGCAAAACAACCCTTTCTTCTCTCCTTGTGCAGCAAGGCTATTTTGAAAGAAGTTACCATGGTTACCTCTGCAGTCTGGGATTTGTAACGTGATAGCTGGTTGCCAAACCGCAATCTCAAAGTGGGAGAAATTGTGCTTGCGTTTGCGAGTATTGTATGAAAGCTCTGTCTGTAGGTCTTTATGTGTTAGGAAAGAGCTACACAAAGTGGAAGAAGCATAACTTTGTGTCTTTTCAAGGTGTGAAATTGTGCATGTGTGTGTTTATATGCCATGTTTTCTTGACCTGCCAGGGCCTCACCTTGGTCTTTGAAAGGTTGTTGCATTTCCCTGTGGATTTCCTCAGCAACTTAAACACACACACACACACACACACACACACACACACACACACACACACACACACACACACACACACACACACAC
>JAOWBL010002791.1:0-13138 GCA_028564865.1 Zenarchopterus dispar | reverse complement strand
CACACACACACACACACACACACACACACACACACACACACACACACACACACACACACACACACACACACAGGAAAAGCCACTGCATATGTGCCTATGCATATTTACCCCCTGAAAACTCCCCTCATCATTTCTGGCATGCATTTCACATGAACTTTTTTACTTTGGTAGATCAAATCTAAATCCCCCTGCGTAACGTCTTCGGTTGTTGGCTTTGAAGCCGTTAATCTCAATCACCATTGCTGCAACTACATTGTTGGATGCCCGTCCAAGAAAAGCAGCCGCCTGGCCCTGGGACACCTCCAACTCAGGGTGTGTTAATATGTACTCAACCATAACTCCCTACACACACACACACACACACACACACACACCCTCCTCTCCACTTGCTGGTCCCTCTCACATTTCCACCATTTCACTTCTTCACTGCACAGCAGCGGGGTGGAAAATATAAATGAGATTTAGATCATTTCTTAACAACTGTAGAGGAGCTACTGAGTGGATTTTCTACAAAACTTTGGAAACAGAGCGGGAAAATCGCGCAGCACACAATAAATGTAGGATTTTGGCTGCACTATAGTTCAATACCTCCATTGTTGCTTCAAAATGTTTAGCTCCATTAAAGTGGCGTAACAAAATAAACACACCCTCTTTTTATGAAAAACATGTCTTAATGGAAGACTAAATGGTTTCAAAAGCTTCAGTATTCATGGTGTCTTCAGAGATGGGGAAGCTAAACCCGGCACGAGCACTAATGCACCCCCACACCTTTACCTTGTGCACGACTGAAAGAATTTCTGATTTCGATCTATCAGATCAACGGTTAGGGTTGCCTCCTGGATGCTTCCCTTGGGTGGTGTTTCAGGCAACTAGGAAGAGGCCCCTCAGACATGCTGGAGAGATTATATCTCTCAGCTGACCCGGGAACACCTCGGTGTCCTCCCAGAGGAGCAGGGGGAGGTGGTCCGGTGGAAAGAGATCTGAGCTGCTCTGCTTAGGCTGCTGCCCCCACGACCCAAACCCCTACAAGCAGAACTGAATGGATGGACACACAGATCACAGGACAGGTTTCTTTTCCTCTTCAGTCCAGGTTCAGTGAGCTCAGGTCAAATGGAGGTCACGGTGCTTCTTGATCTTGTTTTTGTATGTTCTCGTCTTTGCAACGGAGGGTTTAAATGCTGCAGTTTTCAGAGGTGTTTTAAATGAAGCGCTACCTGAACGTCGGAAGTGAACAAACTTTCAGTATCAATGTCCAACCCAACTTTTTTTTCATAGATTCTCTGATCGATCCTTTAACATTATACAGCGGCCGAGGAGGCATCCCATAACCAGACGCCGCATGTCTTTGACTGCAGGGCTGGGATCCTTTGCTGCATGTCATCGCTTTTATTTCTCTACTACAAGGCGACAGTTTTTCCTTTCTCTCCGTTTATTTCTCTCCTCCTCTGCTTTCATCACATGAGCTGTTTGGTGACAAAGCTTTTTCTCTCTCTTGTCTTTACTCTTTGCATCACATATTTTCACGGTGACGGGGGTGATGTGTTTTTTATTAACGTGTCATTCAACAAGACTCAGCCCTGAAGGGACGTAAAACGTGTCCACAATGAATGTAAAACAGATTCAGAGCGCAGCTCTGTATGTATTTGAAAGAAATGTCACGGAGTCCAAACATCAACTAAATTTTGTTAAATAATGTCCAGATTGTTCTACGAAATACACAAATTACTTTATTACTATCTAAATAAAGTTATTAAGTGGGGGAAAATAAGAATTCTTTCCCCCACTTCAGCATGATCTTGAACAGCCACTATAGTCTTTTTTTCTCTGAAAATCAGGTTGTTTCCTGTTTAAATCTTAAATATATAATATCTTGAAAAGTCTGTGTTCTCCAGTAAATTCATTTAATCTGTCAACCTCAATAGACAGAAGAGAAACACCAGTCCCTATTTGTACGAGTACAATCCCTTCTGATAAACGTCAAAAGTAATATTTTTGTATGCATCCCATACATGTCTTTGTAGTTTTGTTTTCATACTATGGGAAGCTTTAGGTTTCACATCAGACCTCCTGAGAAATCACGTAAAGCTTTTCAGGGGCTTCAAACTTATACTGTCTCTCCTTGCCCCCCCACCGTTCCCCTCTGGATTTGTTTTGGACTAGAAAGCTCAGTCTACTGCAGTCTACATAGTGTGTAAACAAGTTTGCGTCAGGGATCTTTTGCATTGAGACCAAAGCTGAGAATAGTTTTCAACCCACAAACACACAGATATACATATACCCACCCAGACTCACGATTCAGCCTCAGAAGTGGCTTGTCTCTTGGGTGCAGTTATCTGAGCTCCAAAATTGGTGGAGCATGTCTGGTTTCTTGTGTTTAAATGCAATTAAACGGTTAAGAGGAAACACAGGCATGCTTGTATCATGTAAGAGGATCTTTTCTTCCCTGCTAACCCAAAGGCAGTATTTCATCCATGCACAACAAATAAAATCATCTTTCCCTTTGATTCCACATTGAACTTATGTGTGCCATAGTGTGTGCCCTGCAATATTTTATACTTCTCCCATCAGTGCTGCTAATGCTGTCAGCTTGGCTGTTTTTGGCAGAGTATCATTACTGCTGATCAGTGTGACCAAGCACAATGGGGTATTATAATGTTGGATTGTGCAACCAGAAAGTGGCTCTGAGTTATTGTGGCTTAGTCAGGACCCACTGTTTGTGCGTGTGTGTTTCAGAAGTAGGGAGTGTATGGTTTGTGAGTGTGAGAGTGACCGAGAGAGAGAGAGTTGTGTAATAAGTCCATTTTTGTGTGTGCGTCCCCCTTTCTCTCTCTTACTCTCTCTCTCTCGCTCACTCTGTCTCTCCTGTGGCCCCCTGGCTGCCAGGCGTCACACAAGTTTATAATAAGGACCCACAAAAAAAAAGTTGTCGAGTGAAAGCGAGGGGGAGAAAAAAACGGAACCCTTCCCACACTGCAGAAATCACGGGCAGTGACTGTGACAGGAGGAAGGGGACAGAAAGAGTGAGAGCAGAAGAAACCCTTACAGGACTTCATCACATGTCTTTGAGGAGCGGGACAGATCACTAAACTGGGCTGATAATCAATATCCGTGAAGTCAGAACTGTTCGGGAGTCCCTTGGAGCATGCGGCTCGGTTCACTTTTCAGGTAAAAGTTTGACTTATCCAGCTGCTGCTCTTAGTATCTGCTTTCACAAGGCGACATGTGAGTTTGCATCCCTGGTGTTTATGTTGACTCCGGCAGAGATTGTTCCAGTGTGGTTTTGTTTTCGTGGTTGAGTTTTTAGTTTTACGCACGACGTCTGCTTTTTACGCACCGGGCGCCGCTCGGGATATATGATAGGGCTTTACCCACAGGCGTCTGCTTTTAGGTAAGAGATCCCCATTTGTCCTCGGGGTGGATTTTTGTGAGGTTTTCCTTTGGTTTGAACCTCTCCCTCTCCCTCCGCCTGTCCCCGCGGCCGTGGGTCTACCCTACAATGTGCCACTGTAGCGGCCGCGGAAACGTGGAGCCGAGTAGGGGGTCGTTACTTCGGCCTGAGCGGCTCTGTTGTGTCGGGCTGTGCGGGACCTTTGTCTGGTGTTTTTTCCTGGGTAATTGTGTAGCCTTGTGTGGGGAAGATTCCAGAGACCGCGGCGGTGCACCACACTGGGAAGAAGGGACCAATTACCCTGCCTACATGTGGCTTGCGGACTGGTGATTGCGGTGATGGTTTGGTTCTCCCGTGGAGCGCCGCTGTGTCCATCTTTCCGAGTCATTTTAGTATCATGTTCAGATTAGTTTCTTGGCTGGCTGGAAGGTGGTGTTCCACTTGTTTCCAATGCACTTGTCTCGAGTTTATGTAGGTTTTCGGGACAGAGAAACAAGTGTCCATTTTCACCTCCTTAAAGTTATAAGAAAAGGTCATGTTTGGTCTTATTTGAACATCGGACTTCAAAAGGCGCATTACATGTAATATACAAGTTTACGGCTTTGAGTGTGATTATTGCGCGTGTAAAAACCACATCATCTGGGTGTGTGCAGTTTTAAGGAGAGGCATGCGGAGGGGAAACGCTCTGTTTAAACCCATTTGTTTGTTAGCGCCTCCAAGGATTTCCCAGATTGAGTGGGCTGCGTGCCCGTGAACCTCCAGGGTAAAAAGAAACTTTTGTTCCTCCACCTTTGAGCCCACGCGCCACCTGAAGTGGGAAAGACGGGCACATAACTGGTTTGCTGAAGTCCTGCGCTTACATCACTGGAACTTGTGACGAGGTGATCAGTCAACACCTCTGCTTTAAAATAAATGTATAAGGAGTAGTTCAGGAAAATGGAGGGTTTTGGACAGGAGACATGCAGTCGTGTAAAACAGAAAACACGCACAGTTACTGATACAAAGTTTTATGAATGAAGAGATTAAGAAAAAAGAACATTTGGACGTTATCAGAGCTTAAAAGGAATGCAAGTTCAGATAAGCAACAGTACATGACATCAGTATGAATTATTTTAAGAGGGGTTGTTTCCTGTAAAACTATCATGAATATTTGTTTATTTTTAAGAAGCTGATCTAACTCATCTTGGTCTCATGTCCCTACTAGGCTATCTGTAAAAAACCAGCTAGAGTAATTTTGGACTCCAGTCCTGTTTTTTTGGTCTGGAGCGTTTACTTGTGAGTTAACACAATGGCATGGTGGAAAGAAACCAGCAGTGATAGTAGAGAAGTAACTGTTGCTGCCCAACAGACTGGGGTGGATAATAAAAACATTTCCAAGAATACAGAAAGATTCAAGAGAAAGCTCATGGAAATAAAAGAATAAAAGCTACATCACATTCTCTATGGACATCAGCGGACGTAATAAATGTTATAGCTGATAAAGGAGTTTCAAAAAAGACTGTGCAAGCATGTCTTGTTTGGATGGCTTGGGAAGAGAAAACCTCTTCTCGCTAAGAAGAACTTGAGAGCGGAGCTTATGTTTGCAGAGCTGCATCTGAGCAAACCACAAGACCTCTGAAACAATGCCCTTTGGACAGACAAGACCACCAAAGTGGAGATGTTTGCCCATAATGCACAGCACCATGTTTGGTGACAATCACACAGAAACCATCAGTATAAACAGCTCATACCAGCTGTCAAGCCCAGTGGAGGGGTTTTGGGAGGGGATTGGGTCGTTGCACTGCCACAGGGACGTCTTGCAGTCACTGGGTTGAACATGAATGACTCTGAAAGGCAAAGTACTCTGGAGTCAGATGTGAGGGTGTCTGTCTGAGAGCTTGGTTTGGGCTGAAACCGGACCTGGCAACAGGACAAATATCCCAAACACGAATCTACTACTCTGAAAAAGAAAGGCAATGATGACTTTTTTTTTTTTTTAAATGGAGGGTTGTGCATAAATGAGTGGCTGCAAACCTGAATGAATTGAAGCATCGTTGTAAAGACAAGTGGGCCAAAATTCCTCAGCAGTGATGCTAGAGACTGAGAGTGCCCCAGAGAACATAGTTATTTCAACTTATTGCTGCTACAGGGGGGTCTTCGAGCTGCTTAATTACAGTGTGTACTTATTTTTCACACATTTTGTTTTTTTTTTTAATCAAATAATGACAATATGTCATGTGTTGTTCACGTGAGGTCATAGTTTCCGTTTCACCTCACTCTGTGTTGCAGCGAAGCCCCGTTTAGCTCATGGAGTAATTATGTGCTTTACAAAGGACTTTATTCTGCTTGCTGCTATTTTAAGTCCTATAACTTTTCCACTTCTTCTTTTTCTGTTCTTCTTCCCCCAGGCTCTATGTGCTGTTGGGCTTTGTGGTGGTCACGACCTCCGTGACCAAAGCTGCCAAGAGGAAGGTGAGTCATTAGATCATTAAGTTAGGTCAACAGAGTAACAATAAAGGGGTCAAAAGGTGCCAGCAGTGAGGGGACAGGTTGGCATTTTCCCTGCATGTCATACAGCGTCACTCACATGACCAAATGCACCATGAAAATAAAAGCTGGAAGCAAAAAATATTTTTCCAGGTTGGAGTTTTTCATTGAAATCAAGGGAGTGTTTTCCAGACCAACAGCTGGGAGGAAATTCCCTTTTTGTGTTACTGTAGCATCCTCGCCTTGCAACTTCAAGGACTGATGCCGCCTTAGCTTCTCATCATCTCCTGACAAGCTTCGTAACACCCAATGTTACAGACAGGAGTGAGACCAAAGCGTGCAAAGAGGTGTGCACTGCTCCAGATATGCTGCTCGTGTGTGGTTACAGGTTTATTGTTATTGTATTTTACAGGAGTTTTGTACTATTTGACTACTTTTGAGTGAAAGTGAAGGTTGTGTTTTATCACAAAGGCCTCAAGTTGGTTTGAACAAGGACTAAGAAGAGGAAGATTTCAGTTTTAGTTTTCGCTTTGTAGATATAAAAAGGTTTTAAAATCACAAAGGTCTGAGGGATTTCATTGTAAGCTTACAGTACAGGCAGGCATTTTTTAATTCTTAGTTGAACGTTACATATGTTCAACCTCTGTCCCCTCTGTCCCCTGTACACGGACATACCGTTGGTTTTGTATTTTTATTTTTATATCATTTCTGATCAGGAAAGACCTCTGCAACAACAGGGACAAAATGGTGCTTGTAATATCTTTCCAATTAATGCAAAAAAAAAAAAAGAAAAGAGGGAAGAAAAAGCTTATTTTCCACTGATATCTAGTATTTCCGGTAATAGTTAAAGTATTTAAAATAGCGTTTGAAGGGCTCCGAGATGAACCAGTTTGAAAAGGGTCCCGGAGTTCATCGCTGCACCCTCGTCTGCTGAAAATCTGGCGGTACAGTGTTGCAGGAGTTGAACCAGTAGCTCCAGAGGTCAGCGGTGGCTGCTGCAGGGTCACTGCTCGCAGCTCATTAATGGTCCCAGTTATGTGGCAGCTGTGTGTTTGATGGCACTCATTACAGCAAAGCAGCACACCTTCCCTCCACACACATCCAACCCCCCCTTCACCCTTTCTCTTCCCTTTCCCTCCCACCACTTCACAGGAGCCCTTTTAAACTGGACCGCGAGGCATCATGCACGGAAGCACAAGTTTGCCAGTTACACCTGTCCTCCTACTCCTCTTCCTCCACCTCTTCCTCCTCCCGTCCACCACCAGAGTGAACTGAATGTACATTTTCACTCATGTACATACTCACACACGTTTACATGCTTCCACAGAGAGAGAGAGAGAGGGCGAGGGAAGGGGGAGCACAGATTTATGTTTTGCTTCTTTCTCAATGGAAACTTTTGTTCAGCTTGCATGTTTGCGGCGCTGCCAACCAGGCCAGTCCCCCAGTTATGAATTGAAAGGAAAAACATTTATCTGTGACCACAGAGGAAGATTTCAAAGGATAAACTGGCACCGGCACACAGGCAGTCACACTTACTTATACACACAAACATAAATGCACAGCCGGGTCGGCTGGGATCCTGTTGTTTTTGCGGTGCGTTCAGACGACACCAGCACCGGGGAATTTGCTCAGCTGCTCTTCAGCCGCTGGCAGGTGACTGAGACTGTCTGCAGCTAAAGAGCGAATCATGAAAAGTTCAGGATTTGTGAGAGAAACTGACAAGATGGAAGCTTATCAGTGGACTGTAGGAAAGTAAATCCCTGGGGAGTTTTGGGGGGGGATTTTGCAGTGGCTACCTTTATACTATGTTAAGTATGTCTTTAAAACGTTGCCAAGGTTTAAAGTCATTTTACAGCTGAGTCTGGACTTCAGTCAGCGTAGCAGAACTGTTCCTGGTTCAGCCAACATGCTTTTGTTTTCTGTCATTCTACCATTGATCCATCATTGTGAACTTTGTAGTTTTTTTTTTTGTTTGTTTTTCTAGGAAATATAAACTTGATGCTGAAAAACTTGATGGGAATGAAACTGAAGAAATTCTTGTGTCTGCTGGACTGAACCAGAATTTTCTGAACCTTCTTGTCGAAACTAAGATGCACTTCTTGGCATTGTCAAGGAAGGCATTTAAGCTTTAGATTGAAGGAAATTACCTTAAATACCTTTTACACATCAGAGATTATAACAGTGTAGGAGAGGATTTATTAAACTGAATTTCTTTTTGAATCGGTGTATAATGTCAACCTTTTTGTCCATATCACTGGTTCTAGCTGATCAAATCTGATCATTTTCAGACTTATGTGATTTATTGATGCAAAACTACAACAGTTATTTTTTTTGTTTGTTTGTTTTCCTCAGTACTCAGTTTAAATCATAAAACAGATCTCATTCATTTCCTTTTTCTTTGTGTGTCTATGTCTCAGGTGGCGACTCGGAGGTCCAGACAGGTGTTTGAGGCGGAGCCTATAGAGGGTGTGTGGTCTGACTGGGAGGAGTGGTCAGAATGTTCTCAAAGCTGCGGGATGGGCGTCTCACAGAGGAGGAGAAAGTGTTTACCTCCTCCACCGCCACAGGCCCCTCCCCTCTCCTTCTCTGCTGAGAACTGGGCAGATTACCTGCCCGGGGCCATCAGGGGTCCAGTTATCTCTCCTGTGAGGCCCTATTACCCTCCCCGTTACCCGGGGCAACACCCATCTTATCGCTCCCCATCGATCTCAAGCAGCCATAACCCAGGACTGCCTTTGTATCGGAACACGCCCTCTGGAGAAGAAGGGCCTCCCGTTCCTGGACACATCAATCGGGCGCCCACTTATTACCATCCAGAATTCTCCCCAGCCAATCAGGACCCTGCGTCTGCTTACCGGTCTCCCTACCACTCGCCCTCGCAAGGCTACAGTCAGCCAGCAAGGGTCTTCAGGAGGCCGACCAACCCGGGTGCAGCAAGAGCCGGTGGAGGCGGGAGCAGACGCTCCGTCTCCACCAGTCGGGAGGTTTTGCCTTCGAGGAGGTGAGTGAGACCGGGGGATTAGAAAGTAAAGCTTCTGGGCTGGGAAGAAATGTTTTTGTGTTCTTTATGATTAAAGTTTTAATTTTTTGTTTTTTAATTTCCATTTGAGCACATTCGCCATCACTTGTAACCACAAGTGTAAAAAAAAAAACTCCCTGGAGAATACGAAATGTAAAACCTCTGAGGGTCAGCAAATCAAGATTTTAAAGTAAAAGGCCTTGTATGTGATGGATTTCCCTCTTATACTCCCTTACTGTGTGGAGATATGGGATTCAAACAATCCACTGTTAGTTTAAAGTTTTATATTATAGACGGGATCACTCAGTATTTTATAAAATGATACTAGCTGTGTTAGGGGTAATTTCCAAGTTGCCCTGGACTGATTTCAAAAGGCTAAAGGAAGGATTTAAAGGAAATGCTCTTTCATTAAGTATAATTGATGGAAACATGCGCAAGTCAATCCAAATTCATTTTAGGTTTTTAAGAGATTTGCTCCCAAAGTTATTTTTTTAAAATACTACACTGGTAAACCGCTGAATAAAAATTGTTGTGGTTAGCTTGGACTAATAAAGATGTAGGCCGCATGTGCAAACATTTAGCTTCTGATGGAGTCTGTTCAGTGACTGCTGCGTACAAACAACTCCAGCTTTGTTTATAGTGTAAAACTCTTTACATTCATTGCATACGTCAGATTCAACAGACCTGCTTGCTGTCTCCCAGGACGCTTCTGTTCCTTCCAAGAAAGATATTTTTGTGGACATTTATGACCAGCTCATGCTTCGTCCATCATGTAACAGTGAACAGATTTCTTTTACAGACTCTGTGTTGCGCTTCTCCGTGCTTTCATGATAACCAGAACACCAGTAGTTATGTGCTTTCCTCAGCAACCTGACTTCGCCTTTCTGAGAAGAGTCTTCAGCGCAGAAGGAAGTGAGTTTTGCGCGGCTGGCAGTAGCAACAGTGCTCTGTTTGGAATAAACAGTTGGCTCCACATCCGTGAAAGACTACAAAAAGATTTGTGTCTCATCACAAGATAAGTACAGGGATGAAGTGACTTCTAGGAGAGATATCTCAGATTTAAGATTCATCGTGGTGTCATTAGTTAAAGTGCTGACACGGATTAAGCATTAGAGGGTTTGTTTTGATGGTTTGAGTTTGGAGCTGTGCCCGTCTCTGGTATCTGCTGTGTTGCAGTATTACATCATTATTTCTGTTTTTTGTCATTCAGACAGGCACTATGTTACTCTTGCTGCTCGCGCGCACACACACACACACACACACACACACACACACACACACACAGCTGGCTCTGTGTAGTTTGTAATCCCTTCATGCTGCCTTTCTACTTTCTCTGCCCAGCTGTAAATCATTCCTTCTAAATTATCTTCTGGTGCGTATTTGCCGTTTCTTTTCGCTTGCAGGTCTCCCAACATTCGTCCAGGTCAGTTTGGGTACGGTAAGGTCCCCTTCTCGCTGCCTCTGCACCGCCCCAACCGCCAGGCTCGCCACACCGTCAACGGCACCGACGGCGCACTCGGAGTCACTGTCGCTGGGGACGACACGGAGAGCATCAGGAAAGGCGACGAGCAGCAGAGGGGGAACGATGGGGAGGACAGGCTGGCGGGGAGGACTGAGGAGGAGGGTGATGAGGAGAACAGCGAGGCTCCTGCAGCTGAGGAGGGGCCCACGACGACCACAACAACCGGCATCCCCCACAGGCACGTGGACAAACCCTCATACACCCACACAGAGCACGGAAGGAGCAGAGTCCCATCCCGACACCCCCTCTCGCGCTCCTCCCCCCCGTCAGTCTTCAGTAACCGCCAAAGATTTGACTGGAACTCCGTCACTGCTCCACCACCACCCATATCTTCTTTCTCGCGGCCACGTTCCCCTGGTAACGCTCCAGCTTTTTCCTCCAGTCTCCACCGCTCCAGCCCTGTGCACAGAGACAGGGAGCTCCACCCTGGCTTTGGTCCCCAAACCCCACCTGCTGGCAACATCTACCCCTTACAGCACCCGTACATGCCTCACCTGGGACAGGAGTCAGGCAGGCACGGGAGAGGGGAAGCTCCTCAACTGTACCAATGCTCGGGGCCTGAGAAGGAGTACCGCAGATGCTTCTCGCAGGTAAGATTACAACACAATTTTATTCTGAAAGTCTAAAAAAAAAATGACATAGTTTACTGCTTTCATCTCGATTCGTCCCATACTCACCTCTACTTAATTCAGCCGGCAGCCATGCTTGATTTACATGCGTGTCACGTGTTGAAGGGAGCAGCTAGACCGCTGTAAACTGTGAAGATGAAGGTCAGTGGAGTGTGTTGAACAGGTAGATCATTCCCCAGCTCCAACACTAGCTGGTTGTCTCTGAGCAATCACATGGAAACAAGCTGCGAGAACCTCCGCCGCTTTGAGGCATCTGTGCTTGCTGGGTCGGAGCGAGACCACACACCTCTGTTATAAAGTTACGCATACCACACGTGTCTGAGCGTCACGTGAGTGATTCCACATACGTGCGAATATGACTGTGTATGTGTTTGCCCGAGTGTAAATGTGTAAACGTATGTTCCCCTCGTATGTCAGCCTGCGGTGATGACTGGGGTTGCGGTCTGCTCCATACCTCTGCCTTCAGCACAACGAGAGCTTTATCAGCAGCTAAGTGTCTGTGCGTGCCGCCGTGAAGAGCGGCGAGACACATATGGGTGAGGAGGGCTGGTTCACCCTCGGCACACACGGGAGGACCGGAGGCTGAGCTCATAGTCATCTGGGTCAGAACAAGGCAGAAACCAAGCGTCAGATTTAGACTCGATATTGGAGGTGACACTTTATAGATTCGATTTACAGTAAACCAGGAGGTGTTTCTTCATGAATTCATGTTATTTTCTTCAGGATCTGTTTTTATTGGAATTGTAAGAAGTTTTAAAAAAAGCAGCAAGAACTTTTGTTGTTGTGATTGGGCAGGAAAGTGTCTGCTGTGTTTTTACTGTTGTGTGTAATTCTTCATGTTGGGGATCAAATCTAAATACTTTAAAAATGCCACCTTAAACATGTGAAAATCAAAAAATATATAAATGAAAAAAGACATCATGCATTGAAGAAAACAGGGCTCATCCGTTGATTATTTCTGCACATCAGTGAGCATTTCTGCTCATGTCGTTTGGATGTTGGGCCACGTTAGGACAGCTGCACCTTTGTGCACGAACAGACGAGAGGAACAGAATATGAGGGAGTTTTGTTGTTCGCCACAGTGAAAATTTGTTTTTGGCTCACTTTAAACTGGCCCAGGAGAACCTCTGACTGGTTTCAGAAAAGCAAAAAACATCCTTTCTTCAAGGAAGGTAGTTCAGCGTAGGCCTAAAAAATAGCCTCACAATGAGGCGGTTTGCCTAAATTTGTCAGTGTCATTTTTAAAACTTTCAGTGACCCGGCAGCAGATGAAAAACAGCAAAGCTGAATTAGTGGTAGTCTCTCCAACACTTCTGTCATCAACAGCAAAATCAGTCCAGCCAGTTGTGACCGACCAGAAGTGGAAAGTGATTGATCACATTAACTTAAGTACAATTACTTGTACTTAACACTGAACTTAACTTGTACTTAACACTTTTGCACTGAAATGTTTTCCATTTTTTGGTATTTTATACTTCATTTTCACCTAATTTTAGAGTGAAGAGTTGTAATTTTCATGCCCCTATTCATTTGACTTATAAAGAGGTTTTAATAGGAAAATATCATGGAATAAAAAAAACAAGCACTGTCTGTGTTTGAGAGCACATTTTTTTCACATCCGCGGTGACTTCCACCTCAAAAACCAACCCTTTGTTTGGGAACACCTTGATCTGAGAATGTGTCAAACTCAAAATAAACTCTAAAAGACTCTCAATTTATCATAAAAGAGAACTAATTTCATTTAACTATTAACTTCTACTTCATTCAAATATAAGTGTAGTCATAGTTTATGGAAACGTTATATGTTAAAGGGTTAATTGTTCATCCTGCAAATACTGTGAAATTAACAAAATGAGCCATATAATCTATCAGTCTCTGTCCTTTGATATAAACATGAAATCCAATCCATTTCAGAACAAGTTTTTTTTCTCTGTGATGTTTAAAAATGTAGCATTTTCTCCTTAGAAGTGTGTGAGACAGTCACCTGAGGTACCTGTAGCATCAGCTATAGTATAATAATATAAATAACTGCAACAACATATACATCTATCTATCTATCTATCTATCTATCTATCTATCTATCTATCTATCTATCTATCTATCTATCTATCTAT
>JAOWBL010002790.1:0-13140 GCA_028564865.1 Zenarchopterus dispar | reverse complement strand
CACACACACACACACACACACACACACACACACACACACACACACCATTAACCTGAAATCTACAAAAAAGGCTAAACCAAATTTAGATAAAAAGATCCCTTTTTCCTCCTTTCACACCAGTTTGCAGCTTCAGCCTAAGCACACAAGAGTAATTTGAGAGAATCTGCATCTCTCAAGAACGTTCTCTGAGAACAGACACAAACAATCAAAAGAAACAGTTGAGACCTCTGGAACGGACTGCAGGATACATCTACAACAGACTGAAGATCACTTCCTGTCATACAAAACAACTTTTTAACCCAACCATTTGGTCTCATGCAGTGAAATGACCAACCAATGCAGAACAAGTGGATCAAATCTGACATGAAGACACACTGGAGATCCATTTTTAGTCTGCCTCTGCTCTCTAGTCATGCATTCACAATGATCCCATAAAAACTGAATACTCCCTCTCTATGTAAAGCTTTCACAAACTACATTCATTATCTGTGATTCAACACAGTTGGGAAAAAACAGTTTCTCTCATTTAATCTGATGTTTTTTTAGAAAATTTCAGTGAGGGTTGGACTCCACTAAGGCTGCCCTTTGTCACCAATCTGTTCATGACTTTTAGGAACAGATTTTCTAGGTGCAGCCAAGGAGTGGAGGGCGTCCGGTTTGGTGACTTCAGTATTGGGTCTCTGCTTTTTACAAATAATTTGGTTTTGCTCATGAGGCCATGACCTACAACTCTAGCTGGAGCAGGAGATTAACAGGCGTGTTGGCGTAGCATCTGTGGTAATGCAGACTCTGTATTGGTCTGTTGAACTTCAGTAGTGACAGAAAGAACAAGATCACAGATACAAGCGGTGTTAACGGGTTTCCTACACAGGGTGATCACGCTCTCCCTTAGACATAGGAGGAGAAGTTCAGACATCCAGGAGGAGCTTAATGTAGAGTCGGTGCTCCTTCAAAACAAGAGCCAGATGAGATGGGTCGGGCATCTGGTGAGGATGCCTCCTGGACATCTCCCTGGTGAGGTTTTCCGGGCATGTCCCACTGAGAGGAAATCCTAGGCAAAACCCAGGACACATTGGAGGGACTATGTTTCTCGCGTGGCCTGGGAGCGCCTTGGGATCCCCCCAGATAAGCTGGAAGAAGTGGCTATAGAAAGGCGAGTCTGGGTTTCAATAATTAGATTACTGCCCCCACGACCCAACCTGGATAAGCAGTAAAAGATTGATGGATGGACATTCAATGTTCATGCATAGTCATGGTCTGTAACACTGAACATGCTCAATGAAACCCTTCAGGGTTTCGCTGAGCATATACATATTTATTTGGGAGAGGTTGATTGTATTTAGGAGTGATAGAGATGTACAAAGTTGATGTGTATTTAAGAGTTCTAGTAAAGTTAAAGGGAAGCAGGACCTGAGAGTTATCCACATCTATCTACAAACACCTTTACTTTTCCACAATGAGTATTTCTTGTGAGAGAACATATTTATGCATTAACATTGTATTGAACTCCAACAGTCAATGTACTGACAATATCTGTTCTCAGCAAAATACGATTCAACTTGATACATATTTAAAAAAATGTTTTTGTGTTTCACAAAGCTACACCTTTACTTCCACTAAGTAATTTAGAAATAGTATTACATTTGTTTCCAAATGGCTTCTTTAAGACAATGTCTCATGTCTTTTTCTGTTGGTGTTGTGTTACCACACAACTGAATGCTCAAGACCAGCAAACAGCCAGAGGTTTGTTTTAATTGAGGTCTGCTGATGATACGTTCATCTAGGACTGATGAAGCCCCCAACTTACACCTGAACTGGACTCTTACATTGTCAGGAAGCAGTGGCCTACGTGATTTTTCTTGTTGCCTTCATTATGGGTTAAACAGATAGTGGGACTGAAAAAAATGTTTTATTGTTGTTTTTCCGAGTTTGTAATACTAACTTAAAAAAACAAGACAAAAACAAACAAACAAAAAAAGACATAAAAGTTGTGCTAACTTTTAAACAAAACGTTTAATCCTAATAGTTTGACTGCTTTTCTGGCTGCATCCTTTCAGATTTGTTCTCTGTGATACAAAACACACAAACACACACAGAAATTACAGAAGCAGGTGAATCAGGCTGAACCGAACTGTGACTGTAAACACAACTGCTACATAAATATACAAACTAATATCAGCAACTCATTGAAACAAACTGTGTGTCGTATTTAGAAGTCTGCTCCAAAAATATCAAATCAATACTAAGCAATGTGACAAACAAAACCACTGACTTTCAGTTTGAGCAAAACATGAGAAATGAGTTCAATGGTGAAATTCTTCCTCCTGATCAACTGGTTTTTACATGAGTAAACCTGTTTGTTTATGACATGTTTGTTTCTCCAAACTGAAGCATGTCTGCTTTTTCTCTTAGGGTGTGTGTGTGTTTGTGATTGACACATTAGCTATTAATCCTCTGTTAATCGTTAATCCTGGGTGTTAGCAGATTGGCCCCACCCGCTGATTGTTAATTAACCAAATCCCTCATTAGAGCGATGCCAAAGCTCAGACAGCTGTTGACATGACAACTGCTGCCGAGGACACCGCCTCCCTCTGGGTCTTAAGAGTGCACCAGTGCATGTGTTGTATGTAAAAGCCTTCTTAACATGGATGCTCCATGACATGACCGTTTTGACGCCTGACTTGTCAAACCTTCATGAAACAAGACTTTGATGCCACTGAACACACACAGAGGCATGATACCTGACCGGAGCTCCTCGGCTCTGAGCTGGTTTCAGCAGAACAGTGACAGTGGAGTCAGTTTGGTTCAGAGGAGACTCCTGATCGTAGGCTGGCATTAGAGGAGCTGAGAAGGAGCAGAGAAGAGATATTATCACTCATTCCTGCAGGTTTTAACCGTCACATGTGCTCATACCCTCAATTCTGGATATAAGTTTGGGTTTGGATCAGAATCTGGGTGTGGATGAGTGTTCTTTAAGAGGTTTCTTTACACAGTTAGTGTGGTGTACCTGAGATTTTGGTGGTGAACTGCGTGATGACTGGAGGGCCAAAGCCTTTTATGGTGGCTGCTCTTATTGTGAAGGAGTAGGTGGAGCCTGGGAAGAGGCTGGTAAACACATGGCTCGTCTCATTGGCCAGTTTGAAAACCTTGCCGCTCTGATTGGACAAGTCGAACTCTGTATCAAAGGAGCTCAGGGCTTTATGGGAAATCTGAGAAGGAAGGCAACATTGTTTAATTGCATTACAGAGGATTGTGGGTTTTTAAAGACTGCCTTTAGAAAAGATTTTTATTCAAGTGCTTTGTTTTTTAAGCTAATAACATCAGCTTATCATGCCTGAGGAACTGCAAATATCAGAGAGAAATTTGATCTCCTTGTGGTGTTAATGGTGGAAGTGAAACTAGGTTTCTACTTCTAGTTTTTATGATGTGAATTGACTAACAATAGCCAAACCCCACCAGATTTGTATTTTATATGTAAAATAATGTCCATAAACAATAGCAACACTGTCTTCTCAACTGAAACAGAAAATAAAGTATTTGAATTATCCAGAAGTGCAATAAATCTTAAACTAAGATGACAATTTTCAATGTCAAATAAATATCTACCATTGTACAATCTGCCTCTCAAGACTACATTACCAATGATTCTTAAGCTGTTAATACTGCATAACTTGAAAAGTCAACCTTGTACTACATATCTGCAAACAACTGATTCTCCATAGCCCTACCTGACTTACCTCGTATTGTCGGATGAGTCCATAGGTCTGCAGCGGTTCCCTCCAGCTCAAGCTGATCTGCTGCTCGTAGCTGCTACCAAGGATCGAATCCAGAGGGACAGCTCCAGGAACTGAAACCAGAACATTGATCCTGATTGGCCAGCAGAGTCTGAACAGACAGAACCAGATGTTCCTTGGGCATCTACCACTGAGGCAGTCAGATTCTTACCGTCCTCATCTGTCAGCACCAGCAGCTCTGCACTCTCCTTGCGGCCCTCAGGGTTCCTCAAGATCAGTCTCAGGCTTATGTTGGTGAAAGGTGGAAGGTTACGTACAGTGTGCTCTGGAACCATGCTCAGAGTATCGTACACCACCTCCTCCCGCACCTCCTCCTTCACCGGCTCTCTGCAGCATACGTGAATTCAGTTTTACTTGTATGCCTCCTTTGTTAGTTGTGTCGCTCCTCTCCTCCCCACTTACCTGCTGGGGGCCCCTGCAGGCCTGTAGTGGTATTGCACCGTCAGGTTGTAGCTGTAACAGCGAGTTACATTATAGCCAAATGGCTCCCATCGAATCGTCACCTGTTTGGACTGAATATTGACAACCTCGAGACGCTTGGGGCCGTTCATCGGGTCTGGTGCACAGATAAACACACAAATTTGTGATCAGTGGTGTGGAGTTATGACAGTTCTTCTTCATGCTGCTGTCGGAACCAGCCCTAGTATCCACCTGTCATGCATTTTACAAACAGTTTTTATCTGCATGAGATTGACTAGACACTTGGTGATTAAATAATTTCTTCTCTGGGATTAATGATGTATTGTGAATTGAAATGAACTGATTTCGCTATAGCTAAATAAACTTAACATTTTACAAATTCCTGATTGTTCTTCTACTGAAAAGTAGAATTGGAAGTGGGAAGCAGGAGATTAGGTTTTATAACTGGTAACCACATAGCTTGCTGGTGAAAGAAACAGCTCCTTTAACAGTGGCTATGGTATTTCTGCAAAGCTGAACACCAGATGCCGTATGGAAGCTCTATGGAAGCTTCATGGAAGATTTGTGGAACCTTTGTCAGAGCTTCATGGGAGCTTCATGAGAGATTCTCACAAAAGCATCAGCTGGCATATGACTCCAAACTAGTCACATGCTGAACATGCAAGAGTCCTTTGGTGTCATCTTAACTATGAACTTTTGTGGCTTACCCATCCTATGGAGTTTAACTTTTGAATAGAATTATGGAAATAAATGAACTTTTCCATGATATTCTAATTTTTTGGAAAGAGTCTGTACACACACACACACACACACATCTATAACTATCTATCTACATATATATGTGTGTGTGTGTGTAGCTGTGTATATATGAGAGAAGGAAAGAAAGACGAAACCATATTTCAGCCTGCTGAAAGTAACAATTTAGGTTTGTTATTCAGCAGCAGAATCAATACTGATGTTTTGGGATTTTCAGTCTTTTTATGCATCGGAATGTCAATTTCAGATCACCTAAAGTCAATGTTTCAAATAATAAATCAATTGCCTAGGAAATTAATTATGACAGTAATTAGGAGAACAATTTGTAAATGACTTAGGAGGAATTAGGGCTATTGCATAAGTCATGTTATGAATCAGTCCCTCTGGGATTTCACAGCTGGTTTTATTCATGATTGTTTCAGATGTTCCATTTTTGTCTGCTTTTCTAAAATAATTGCAGTGTGTTTTAAAACAGTTTGTTCATACAGACGTTGTGTATAAATCATCAAAACCTCAAGAAATCCAACTGAATCTGTTTTTACAGGGAACATTCTAAAATAAAACGTTTTTCTTTTGAAAAGCCTTTTCTTTTGAAGGTTATCGTGGTTACGTGTTCACAGGAGACTCACGCGAAACGAAGGACAGACCCACTGGGAGGAGGCCGTTTACAGTCGGTGGAGGGGGCAAGGGGTGAAGGACGTAGATGAGGAAGAGGAAGAGGAATGTGCGCCACCCCCAACCCCTCCTCCAAACACACACACACACACACACACACACACACACACACACACACACACACAGGAGAGATGAATGTCTGAAGGTGACTTTAGGATGAAGCAGAGGAGGAGGACAGGTTTAATTTTTCATTTCCAGGAGATCACCAGATTTAATACGAGTGATAGGGGAGGATGTGAAGGGTGATAGAGAGATGATGATGAAGAGAAGAGCTGAGATGACACTGACTGGTGGAATATCTGGACAATTGGAAGCCAGTGAGACCAGTATAGAGCTGGAACCAGCATTTGGTGACTTCATCTTTCACAAAATAAAAATAAAAATGTCCCAATTCAAGACAACGAGAGGTTAGATCACAAGATGTTTCTTCTGACTTTCGTCATTTAACTGAGGTGTGTGTCGTCTAAAAGCTCAAACAGTTTTCTGTTTGAACTTTTACTCATGAACAAGACCAAGAGATTGAAGAGAAGATTGGGGTGTTTCATGTCAGAAGCGACATCAGAACGTCAAGCATCTAACGCCACCACCATGACTGAGACTTGAGATCAAACCCAGAAGACGGAATAAGAAAGTACAAATCCAGAAAGAGAAGTAAAACCACTAAAAGATCTGAGTGTCGAGCAGAGCGTGAAAATCTGAGGTGGAAAAAGAGCTGGAGAGAATGAAGTGAAATATTCATTCCTGAAAGCTTCAACAAACAGCACACATACTTTAATGGATGTTAACACACAGACACACACTCAGGAAGAGGTTTTTATTTCATGACCAATGCTCTGCCGTGTGTGTGTGTGTGTGTGTGTCTGTGTGTTTGTGTTCTGACCTGTGTGTCATTGTGTGATACAGTCTTTAGACCTAAATATACATCTGCTCTGGTTCACCTTCACTTCTGGAACTGTGGGTTCATCAAACCAAACAAAAGCATTTTGTTGAATCAGAATCAAGAGTACTTTTATCTCGAAGGAAATTGTTTTGTTACAATTGCTCCCTATCAGACACAGTAAGTACTAGAAGAAAAAAGGACACACATTAAAATTAAAACAATATAAAGAAAATAAATTTAAAGAAAATAAAAATAAAATAGCACAAAGCCATTGTTTAAAACAAGAACAACAATGACAAAATGTACAAGTGCACAGGTTAGACATTATCAATATGATAATTAATAAGTGAGTACTGATACATCTACAGCCGGGAGTTGTAAAGTCTGATGGCCACAGGCAGGAATGATCCTGTGTCGTTCAGTGGTGCATCTCGGTGGAATCAATCTCTGACTGAACGAGTTCCTGTAGCCTACCAGCATGTCATGGAGTGGATGGAGTTTGTTGTCCAGTATTGACCTTAACTTGGACGACATTCTCCTCTCAGAGACCACCTTCAGAGAGTCTAACTCCAACCCCACAATGTCACTGGCCTTGCGGATCAGTTTGTTCAGTCTGTTTACATCAGCAACCCTCAGCCTGCTGCCCCAGCATTCTCATATCTCATTCTGAGCTATTCTCATTTATCATTCACTGATTCAGAGTAAATTTTGAACAGTTTCAAAGACAAATGTACTGATTTTAAAGACTTATGGGACATCTATAGCTTGAACTGTTAGTTTTAATCCACCCTGCTGCTGTGCTGTCTTACAAAAACATGGGTAAATAAAAGCATATGATAACAGATGTTCAAAGAAGAAATAGTGGCTCCAGTCATATCAACCCTTTGAATCTTGAGCATCAGTCACAAAAGTTTTTACAAATGGTGGGGTTGTGTGAATCTCCCAGTCTGTATGAAATGTGGAGTTTGCTGACATTAGTAGAGGGGGCCATAGTTTCCTACAGCCTTTGTAGGGACTCAGTATGGCTGCCGCTCAATTTGCATAAGCAATTTGACGTATGCTTGAAAAAAAAGACATGACTTTCTACTGCATGCTGGCCGTAGAGTTTATAGGATCTCTGTAAGGGTGCCCCAGAACCAACAGATGGTGTATTTATGGCCATCTCTTGAAAACTATTGTCAGAAATGGGCTGTATAGAACCCCTATGTGACTTGATCATTTGATATGCTGGAATATTCATGGAAACGTTTGTAATTTTCTAGATGGCAATAAGCTGGATTACAGCTGCAGGACATAGAAGGATCTCACCATTATAGCCGTTATACTGCTTTCATTCGGCTGCGGCCGAGCGGTGTACTTATGATGTACTTCTGCCTTACGACGTACTTCCAGAAGTATGCATGGAGATGTGTATTTCTGCCTCACGCATCTCGATTCAAAAGCCGTTTATGGGGACACTGTGAGGGTCCCCTAGAACAACTTAATGTGTTCTTGTGCCACACTTACATAAACATAGTGCATTGTTCTCTTAGGGTTTTCCTAAGGTATTCACCTGTCAGCCCTCTGACATGGCCTTTCGTGGCACATTCATTGAAAATCTTGGACATGACCATCGTCTTGGCCACAAACTTCAGAACAGGCTACGAACACTAGATTCTTATAAAGCTGCCTTAAGGAGGCCATAGGAATTGATCCAAGAATGATTTGTAGAGTGTTCGCTGGTGCTAGTACGGGTCATTGTGACCGAAGCTTTACTGAGGTTTTTTTTTTTTTTTCTCTCTCTCTGCTGATGTTTCTACTGTTTTTCTCTCATTTTTTTAAGCTCTTCCCAAGACTGGTTTGGAAGATTGGCCTTGAACAAGTGTACTTGTACTTTAGGCACTTTGTTAAAATTATTGGTTTTAGTACATTAAGGAGTAGCTGGTTATTTTTGTAATTTTCCACTAATGCGAGAAATAAGACCAAAACTCCAGGATATGTGAAGACTAGAAGTCAAGGAGAGAAAAGAGAAATGGAGAAAGAGGATATTGACATCACTTGTTCCATTTATTGCTGTGGAGAGACAAGCTTGTGCTGACAGAGTAACAGAGGAAGGATTAGTGAAGCTGAATCAGACCTGAAGCGGTCTCAAAGATCTTCTTAAACAGTCTGACGGATCTCCTGTAACGGTCTGAAAAAGTCTATGATTGAAGACCCTCTGTTGCTGAATCACTGTATTTTGAAGAGGATGTTCAGGGTTGTCCACAATCATCTTCATTTTATGAAGTATCTTCCTTTGCATAATTATTTCCAGAGGCTCTAGAACAGAGCCTGTCCTCTTTATTAGTAAGTGAGTTAACTTACTAACTTTATTAGTTACTACTTAAGTCACTGATTCTGATGCTGCTCCCCAAACAGATGACTGCAGATGTGATTGCACTCTCCATAACAAACTTACAGGAATGTTTATAGGAGTGCTATAAAAACTGATGGACGTAGTCTTCTTGAAGAGGTAATGTGATGGAATTATTACTCTCAGCCACACTGATCTAGGTCATGAATGCAGTTCACTGCACATTTCTGTCTCTGTCCTTGGCTTGGTATCTTGGCAGCTGTTGTTTTGCAAAACAAAGTTGTTATGACAGTCAGCATGAAGCTTCTGCCTCTGTTTAAATATCTGTGTTCTGAATTACTTGGTCACTTCTGCATTGAAACTTGAGATGTATGATTTCACCCTTTTACATGCAAAAGCTAATTAAATAATTCACTTATTCAATCCATATTGCCACGTCTTTATTGTAGAGTGTTATTATACTATTTCAGTCTTATTCAGGTAGTGGTTAAAATGTATTGTATAAAGATATTACCAGTAGATACTTTTTTTCCACAACATTTTTGGCGACCACGAAGAGACATCGGCTGTGCATTTTCCCCTGTTGCAGAGTGGACATCCCTGGGAGACGACTTGCAACCTTACCCCGGATAGGATCTAAAGGGATGTGGCCTGATGTCAGCTTTGGTGTACTGCCGATGTCAGAAGAACCTTGGTGACTGCTCCTGAGAGAGACTGTTTTTATTTTTGTGTAATTTCTGTTTTTTAATTGGACTTTCTACTGATAAGATGCCTGGGTGAGTGATTTGTTGCATTTCTCAAGTGGATGTGTGTTTATTGTTTAGCTGTATTTTGATGCTTTTATGTCCAGTGATAGAGCGGTGGAAGCTTTGCTTGTTTGTGGGTTTGAGCGTTTTGTACTTCAGAGTCTGATTTGCTGAATGTTTTTCCAGTCTTTTCTTTAACAGCATTCTGTTTGACCCTGACACTCACCGGCCACTTTATTTAGTACACCTTGCTAGTACCGGGCTGGACCCCCCTTTTGCCTTCAGAGCTGCCTTAATCTTTCGTGGCATAGATTCAACAAGGTCCTGGAAACATTCCTCAGAGAGTTTTGTCCATATTGACATGATAGCATCACACAGTTGCTGCAGATTTGTCGGCTGCACATCCATGATGCAAATCTCCCATTCCACCACATCCCAAAGGTGCTCTATTGGATTGAGATCTGGTGACTGTGGAGGCCATTTGAGTACAGGGAACTCATTGTCATGTTCAAGAAACCATTCTGAGATGATCCGCGCTTTGTGACATGGCTCGTTATCCTGCTGGAAGTAGCCATCAGAAGATGGGTACACTGTGGTCAGAAAGGGATGGACATGGTCAGCAACAATACTCAGGTAGGCTGTGGCGTTGACATGATGTTCAATGGTACTAATGGGCCCAAAGTGTGCCAGAAAAATATCCCCCACACCATTACACCACCACCACCAGCCTGAACGGTTGATACAAGGTAGGATGGATCCATGCTTTCACTTTGTTGACGCCAAATTCTGACTCTACCATCTGAATGTCACAGCAGAAATCGAGACTCATCAGACCAGGCAATGTTTTTCCAATCTTCTATTGTCCAACTTTGGTGAGCCTGTGTGAATTGCAGCCTCAGTTTCCTGTTCTTAGCTGACAGGAGTGGCACCCAGTGTGGTCTTCTGCTGCTGTAGCCCATCTGCCTCAAGGTTTGACATGTTGTGCATTCAGAGGTGCTCTTCTGTGTACCTCAGTTGTAACGAGTGGTTATTTGAGCTACTGTTGCCTTTCTATCATTTCGAACCAGTGTGGCCATTCTCCTCTGACCTCTGGCATCAACAAGGCATTTCCGCCCACAGAACTACCGCTCATTGGATATTTTCTCTTTTTTGGACCATTCTCTGTAAACCCTAGAGATGGTTGAAAATGAAAATGTCAGTAGATCAGCAGTTTCTTAAATACTCAGACCAGCCCCTCCGGCACCAACAACTATGCCATGTTCAAAGTCACTTAAATCACCTTTCTTCCTCATTCTGATGCTCGGTTTAAACTGCAGCAGATTGTCTTGATCATGCCTACATGTTATAAGTTTAGTTTGGATTTTTTTCATGTCTCTTATTTTGAAGGAACTTCCTGTCAAGCCTCAGTTGGACTTCCGCTGACCTGATTGTGTTGCACCTGTGTCGTATTAAGTTGGTTGTATATCTTGCTTTGTCGTCCCCTTGCTCGGTGCCAGTTCGTTTTGTGTTTTCACCTTGTTCCCGGTCTCGCTGGATTTCTTGGTTTTTGTCACTCCTGGATTCACAGTCAGTTTCTCATTTAAAGCAATGAACTTGTGTTTTTCTGAACTTCCGCACCTGGATTCTGTTTAAAGCCAGCAGTACCAGAACAGAACGAACTGGCCAAGAAGATAAACCCCGCAGATTCAGTTTGTGTGGCACTGGGTAACCAGAGCACACCGGTTTTCTCCCTGGAGAGGGTGCTGGTGGATTCGGCAGCTAGCGAGAGGATGATGAAGGCCGCCATGTCCAAGCTCAACCGGCAGATGGCAAAGTTCAATGCCACCATGCAGAAGAGGGCTGCTGCCCAGGTCCCAGCCACGCTCCACCATGTCTCTGTTCTCGAGGCGGTTCCAGCCGCGCTCCACCGCCAAGTCTCCGTTCCCGAGGCGGTTCCAGTTGCGCTCCACCGCCAAGTCTCCATTCCCGAGGCGGTTCTGGCTGCGCTCCACCACCAAGTCCCCGTTCCCGAGGCGACTCCGGCCGCGCTCCACCGCCGTGACTCAGCTCCGGTCGCAGCCCAGTGGTCCCGAGGTGGTCCAGGGTATATTCCAGCCTCTCCCCGTCCCAGGGGCGGTTACGGACGCTTCTCTGCAGGTTATGAAGTGGTCCCGGAAACGCCTCTTCCCGTCTCCATTCCGGAGGTGGTCGTCGCCGACGCACCTCTTCCCGTCTCCGTTCCGGAGGTGGTCGCCGACGACGCACCTCGTCCCGTCTCCGGTCCCGAGGTCGTCTCTGAGCACGCACCTCGTCCCGTCTCTGGTCCCGAGGTCGTCTCCAACGACGCACCTGGTCCCGTCTCCGTTCCGCAGGTGGTTGTCGACGACTCGCCCCTCTTCGTACCCGTTCGTGAGGGGGTCGATGACTCGCCTCAGCCCGGCCTACCACATCCCCAAGGCCGCCCTCCGGGCGCACTTCTTCCCGTCTCCGTGCCCGAGGTGGTCGCCGGCGTACCCCTTTCCGTCCATGTCTCACCTCTCTCCACCTTCACGGTTGACGGCGCACCCCTTTCCGTCGCCAGAGCGCCCCCTTCCGGCTCTGGTCCAGTGGGGGTCGACAACTCGCCCCCTTCTGTCTCCGATGGCGAGGTGATCGACACTCTTTTCTCCGTTCCGGAGGTGGGCGATGACTCTCCTCAGCGCGGCCTTCAAGGCCGCCCACCAGACTCTCCTCAGCCCGGCCTTCGAGGCCACTCACCGGACTCTCCTCGGCCCGGCCTCAGACTTTTGTTTTTTATTTTATATAGTTTATCTGAAATGGGCTGATAGTTGTGTGCTGCTTTTAAGGTTGCTTAGTTTCTGGTTCTCTCTTATAAACGTTTAAGTAAAGATGATTAGACTAGCTTTTAGTTTGTGGAGTTTGATTGGAGATTAATTTCCTCCATACATAAACATTAACTATTTAATGGCATGTTTGTGCTAAAATGAACGATTACTGTATGAATTACTGTACAACTGCAAATTAATGATTACTACTGTATGAAACGTTAGTCATCAGGTTAAACTTATCATTGATCATTTGGAAAATTGATTATATCCAAATTTGTGAGGGGAAAAAAATTATCTAAAAGAACAATCAGTTACACTACTAGAGTGTGTGAATACAACACTTATCAAAGAATAAATCAGTATTAACGTGACCACATTAGAATAAGATTATTCTTTAATCTGAGATTTACCCATGAAGAATAAAAATAAAATAACATAAAAGATGGTAACAAAATAATTATTAATGAAGGCATAACATTTAAAGGCAATTAAGTTCTACCTGAAAACTTTAGGTCATAAATTGGCTCTTAGTGAAAACTTCTGTTAATTATTAATTATTTTATGTGAATCATACAGAAGTGAAAAAGAAAAAACTTGAATGATGATTCTCATGATGACATCACTTAAAATTTTATAACTAAAATTAACAGGACACATAAATTAAAAATAAGATACACAAGTTAGGTTGTGTTCTCATTTTACCTTGAGAGAAAGAGAGAGAGAGAGAGAG
>JAOWBL010002789.1:0-13141 GCA_028564865.1 Zenarchopterus dispar | reverse complement strand
TCTCTCTCTCTCTCTCTCTCTCTCTCTCTCTCTCTCTCTCTCTCTCTCTCTCTCTCTCTCTCTCTCTCTCTCTCATACACACACAGACTTGGTACTCTGTCAAGTTTATTTATACTTAGTAGAACTAGCTTAGACCACAGAAGAGGGTGCATAGTAAAATGGTTGGTGTGTGTATATGTATTTGGGTATGTGTCTATTAGTGTCAAACAGCTTGATGACGTGCAGGGACATTCTAGAGATCTGGAAGTTTTTTGAGAATGAAGTGAGTTACTTAAATTCAGTTACAAAACATTGCAACTCTCACATTACGATCTGCTGTTATCAGGTGATGTGAAATGTTGGAATCACAGTTACTGGATAAATGCTGAATGCTTGCATGCTGAATGTGATCATTTTTCTCTTTATTATTGGTTGAATGCTATATAGCATTCAGTCTACTGGAATCCTGTTTCTCTTAATTTTTCCTCTTCCATCATCTAATGCAATTTTTAGCCATCTAACTTGTTCCGCATTTTTTCAGCCATTTCAACCATTCAGATATCAAAATATTCAGCTCATTCCAGTGATGATTTTTGGTCCTTCAAATCCTTTGTCTCTTTAAGATATTTCAGGATGTCCAAAACCTAAGGCCCATTGAAATAGTCAAGTCCTTAAAAAACTAGTAAGATAACTACCATAATACCCAAATCCTAACACATTTACATGATGTTAGCCTAATGCTAACATTTTTGAATAGTTGTATGCTAACATAATTTGCACATTGCAAATGATCCTATAATTTTCATGAATCCTCTTTTTAGCATGAGCCTAATTTGTTAGCACACTAGCAAACAAATCGGAATTTGATGGAAATAAATGGAAAAACCTAGTCCACTTTTGAAGCCTATAGCTCAGTCATATTGTTGTACATACATCATTCAAACTTTCAACGGCTCAGAACATTTTGGAGTACAACATATTGAAGTCTTATTTAGATGGGGCTTACAGTATGAGAATGTGCAATTTAAGTTTAATATTTGTTTTATAAATTTTACCTGCCTTTCACCTGATTTCACTCACAGTAACTCTCATTCTAGATGATAAAAACCAGATCATTCTTAAACATAGCAGTTACCTTTTTGCTCTAGTTTTGTGATGTGAGTAGGGGCATGAACGACAGTAGCATCTGTCCACCTTCAAAATTTCTGCCAAAATTTTTTAGTTCTGATTTATTGAGCTACTAGCCATTCAAATATTTAATGCAAAAATGGTTTGTTAAATTATATGTTAATTTTGAAGAGTTTTTAAATGTCTGAGCTACACATCAGGGATTTTTTGTGTTTTCAGAAGAGTTCTGCAATTTCTCAAATATCTTCAGCGTTCTTTGGCAGTTTCCTTAAAATTTTCAGAAAATTTAGCTGTTTCTTCACCTTTTAGTATAGCATTTAAATTAGGCAGTTGATAATACAACAAATTTGTTTCTTTGCTTTAATTCAGGTACAACTGAAAAAAAGATAACACTGAATTGATCAAATGGGACAATGGGCTTGTTTTTGCGTTCTTTCAATTCCAAGTCAGTTAATCTTCAATGAAAGCTTACATTGATTTTGTGGACCAAATTCAGCATGTGGATTTTCTCTGGGTGGACAGCTTTTCTCTAGAGGCCCCAAAACAAGTTAGACTGACTAGTTGACAAAGCTATTTTTCCAATTGCAGCTCTGTTGGCCACAATGCTGGTTAAAGACTGGAAATTATTTTAGTATTGTTGCCAACTTTGTCACTGCAAATGACTTCTAATGAACTCTGTTGGCTGTGTTTATTACTAATCTTTGAGGAATTGTAAATACACAAGGAATGAGATATAGTCTGTTTCTTCTTTCTTTCTTTCTTTCTTTCTTTCTTTCTTTCTTTCTTTCTTTCTTTCTTTTAATGTTTCTGTCACTTCCTTGGTGGTCCCAACTTTCTAGAGATATTTCATGTTTGATGTCTAGTCATTAGCACAATCACATTATCCATTCTATCCTGCTGTATAAGCCTACTGTCTGGGGCCTGTGTCTGTGTTGTACTGTCCCATAATAGAGCCAATACAATTAGCAGTCTGACCTTGTGTCAAAGGACCCTTAATGACCTCAGCACATTATGTCAAGCTCTATGCCAGAGTGAACGTGAATATGGTACAGTTTGTCTCATTTATCTCTGTATGGCTTTGTATGGACTGACAATCGGTCAGTCCATATGCCTCATCTCTGAATATATATGTATTATAGTTGTATGTGTGGATGGAAGGATGGATGGTCATTTTGGTCAGCTTTTCATTCACTTGCTCTGTTTTGAAATTGGTCTATGCTCAGTTCTGTTTTATTCTTCTTGTATTTTAATCACCTCTTTGTATCTTATATAATTCAAACCTGTTTGTATGTTGTTCTGTTTTTGCCTGACACACCTGGTTATAATCAGTTAATACTCATATAATGGATACAATACTGTGCAAGTCTTCGAGAGCAGTGAAGAAATGGTGCAAAGCAAGAATGCTCTAAAGAAAATATTATTTCCGTGTACATAATGGAAAGTGAGAAAGCACAAGAAAATTCTAAATTACTTAATATTTTGTGTTCTTTGACAGAGCTTTTGTAGGACTATAGTTGCATATATTTAACCAGTTGCACAAAACAGGTGCTAATTACCAGCAATTTTATACTTAGATTGAAATATAGTTATTAACTGAGACATCAACAGCTTAGAACCCTAAAAATTAAATAATAAATCACCAAACACTATTACAAGAGGCATAAGTTTAGTATTGATCAATATTATTGAATAGCAAAATTTCCTGACCTACATTTAAACAAACTTCATCATATTACCAATTATATATTATTGATATTTGATGTCACTTTTTCCAAAATGATTAATGTATGCATAATCAACTTTTACTGGCTTTTTAATGTATACATTACACACATACTGCTCCTGACAACAGCTGGCTAGCATGCTAAGAAGGAACATTCTCAGGGTCTGCCTCTCTTGGTTTGAAATTGAGACGATTTCATTTTTTTCCTTTACAGCAAAGATCACATAATTTTATCCTTTATACCACTTTCTTTTTACTTTTTAGATATTATGTCACAAAGATATATGTGTGTGTGTGTGTGTGAGAGAGAGAGAGAGAGAGAGAGAGAGAGAGCTTTTTATTGCACACATATACTTTGTACAGGATAGATTTGTCAAAAACTGATGGTAATAATCCCATGAAAATTTCAAACTCTAATCATATGGATGAAAATCTTGCATGAGAACTCAACTTTTTAGCACAACATATGTACAGTGGTTTCATCAATTGTTACTACTACTCCATAAACCAAGTGACACTGAATGAAAGAAGGAAGAAAAACAATATTACTTATGAGTATATTACCATCATGAGTCACTGAGGTTAACTTGGCTTGCCCCAATAATTCACTGGAGTTTGACAGCTCACATAGCAACTATCTTTAGCCCACTAGCTGTAGCTGTTGCATGTTTTTGTGTGTCTGTGTGTGTCCTATGTGTCCTGTCTCCAGCATGACCTCAGGCATGTTGTTGCTTACCTCATTAGACCTTGAAAGAATTGCCAGACCACCATCGCACACACATAGACATACACTGCAGACTATTGTGCTGTGTGGCAGCAACACTGCATTGATTAGTGTTCAAGTCTCAAATGTCTTTTATAATGAAAGACCTTAAATGTCACAGAGAAACCACTCACAGTGACAAGCAACAAGTCAAGTATCTATGTCTTTGTGTAGCCAAAACAGGGTGCTTGAAGCTGAGAAGCTCATTTCTCTTCATTAGTGTTTGTTATTATCATGTAGCCTGAAGACATAAAGTGACATACAAGTACTTGATGTACAAGACTATCTCCCAGGAGAATTTATGAGTCCATCACAGTTAGCTCCACCTTCCACACAAAAGATGAAAGCAGACATTCAACAGACCTGATTCAAAAGCAAAACGATATTCTGAATTAAGACTTGGAAGACAATACAGTCTTGGCTATTTTCAAGAAATATTTTGAAATGCATAAAACATTTCAAACTCCATTCATTGTGGCTGTTCCCACATCCATGTCCTTTTGCATCTATGACCAAAATGAAGTTGAAAATGTCTAATTTCATGTATATGCTGCACCCAGTGTTGAGCTCCTAATTCCAAGAAAGTTATATTCACTTTTATACCAATAAAGAAAACACTGAACTTGTATTCCTTATGATTGGCTTTCTATCAGATTAATTGAGTTACAGATATACTTGTTTGACACTGTTCTAGTCTTAATAACCCATTTTATGTAAACAACAGGCATGTCAGCCAATTGTTATCAAACTGAACACAAACTGTACACTGTCCAAAACCCATAGCCCCCACTGCTCCAATGATCACAGGCACTACTGTTACCTTCAGTTTCTAGGCTTTCACCAACTCTTCTTTGAGCGTCTGGTATTTCCCCAGTTTCTCGTGTTCCTTTTTCCTGATATTGCCATCACTCGGGATGCCTATGTCGATCACAATGGCTTTTCTTTGCTGCTTGTCCATGATCACAATGTCTGGTTAGTTGGCCACTACCATCTTGTCAGTTTGTATCTGAAAGTTCCACATGATCTCAGTTCTCTAATTTTCCACCACTTTGGGAAGTGTTTCCCATTGTGACCAAGGGGTCTCCAGTCCATGTCTATGCACAGATGTTTCTGTACAGTACACCCGCTACATGGTTATGGCATTCCATGTATTCTTTTTCTGCCAGTATTTTACACCCTGCTGCTAGGTGTTGTCCTGTTTCAGGAGCCTTTTTGCACAGTCTGCATCTGAGATATTGCCTTTTGTGGTAGATCTGGACCTCTATTGCTCTGGTGCTCAAGGCTTGCTCCTGTGCTGCCGTGATTAGCAACTCTGTGCTGTCAGTCTGTTTCTCTTTGTCTTTTTGACCTCTTGTATTATTTGTTGTCTCATTTGTTCCAGGGTGGCCTCCTTCTCTCCTCTGGGAAAGTTAGGCAGTTAGTTAACTTCAGCTTGTCTGGTTCTTTTGATGCTGGAATGTGGGTGTTCGTTCTCAGGATTGCTTTGGCTCCTTCGTTCTGTGATGATAGAGAACTCACCACATCCAGATTTGGCCAGTTAGGTCCAATTATCTATTTTAGAGATATTCAACTGTGTGATGTCTTTTAGAAGAGCTCCAGTGTGTGCTGCTGTTGAATTATATCATTTCATACTACGGTGTTTCAATTATTTTGTCCATTCCATTTATATTACTGATCCCATGCTAAATAGACACCTCTGTGTGTAATGCAATATAGTTCACCAGACCACCAGGGGGGGCTGATCTGTGGGTGGCTCTGGGGTTGTGCTGCATTGGCCTCTGGTTCCTCAGGCCGCTGTCCCTCCTCTGGTGGGGAGGCCTCGGGGTGATGGGTCCAATGGGGGCATCCCCGTCGTGCCCGCCGCAATTCCTTGCCTGGGCTGCCGCTCCTCGGATCATTCTATGGGCTCCTGACTTGGCCCCCTAGGACTGCTTCGGGCCCCTGTCTTGGCCGGTGGATGGGAGGAAGAGAAACAACAACTCCCCGCTGCCCCTTCCCAGGCTAGGCTCCTGCCAGGCCTTTTTAATGCACACACTAGACAAGAGCACAATCACACAAGAACACTTATCACATCACCACATTCACACAGAGGACCGGAGGTGCCAAATTTGGGACGGGAGGCATCATGGGGTGAGAGGAGGCAGGGCAGGAGTGCGCTGCCACCTCTCCATACCACCCCCATACCAACTTGTGCCCTTCTTTTAATGCACTTTAGCACGGCTTTATTATCACTTAGTTTACATTCACAGGTTTGGTAGCACACCTACACTGTGTTCTGATCAGGAACTCAGAACACAGCCTAAAGTCACAATATCACCTCCACACACGAGTAAGGCCAATGTACTGGCACTAGCTGGCCTGGGATGGGGTAGCAATGACATCTGGGGCAGTCATGGGGCAACCAGCAGTCCCTCATCAAGCCGGCTGGGTTTGGGGCCGAGCCATGGATGGAGGGGGACAAGATGGATGAGGGCTCAACATGGATGGTTCGGGTGGGGGTACGCTGGGCTGGGGGGCTGTGGTGGGCGAGCTTGGGGTGGCCTCGTTGGCTTCACCCTCGGGCAATTCCCTGCGGGGGCGTGGGGGTGGTGGCCCGGGGGGCGCGCGGGGGGGGGGGGGGTCGCTGGTGTGGGGTGGCCCTGGACCCTGTCCTTTGTGTCTGGCTCCCCCCCTCGGCCTCCTGCCGGCGGGGGGGCACACCTGCCTCCACCACTGGGCGGAGGGGGTGTTGATTGGGGTGGGGGTCTCCTGTCTCGCCCCTTTGCCTTCCATCGCTGTTGGTGTGGGGTGGTCCTGCCGTCTGGTGCCGCACAGACTCCTGAGCTTTTTCCCCTTCTCCGTCACCCTGGGGTTGGGGGACCTTCGGCCACGCTTTCCGACATCCGCAGGGGCTGGATGGCTGCATGGTTAGTGATTGGGGGTGGGGGGAATCATCTAGAGCACTTGGGGAGAGCCACTGCATGACATTGACCCAACACATTGCCACCAGCAAAGTTTGGTTGTTGTCATGAGTTGTTGTCCAGCTCGTGTTGAGGATCAACATCACTGCTTGCTGTGTTTCTCCAACTCTAAATATCACAGCTCTTGCACATTCTGGCGTGTTACATCCAACACAAACACCGTGCTTTCATTTACACACATCACACTGCACTATACACAACCACGTCATTACCAATAATACACATAACATCCATCACAACCCTCTTTTGTTTACTTTTTCTTTTCACTATACTGTTTGGGTTTTAGTCCTCTTTGACAGAGCTCAGGCTTAGTGGAGCTTGTCTGGATTGAGTTGTCAAGAGGATTGATGTGGGACACTTTCACATTAATTTTCACGTTACCAAAAAAAAAAAAACAAAACAAAACAAAAAAAACAGTCATCGCTGGCTCAGATTCTGAAGAGGAATATTCCCCCTCTGATGATGATGATTTAAAAAAAAAAAAGAATCTTTTCAATATTCCTGATTAAATGGGATCTGCCCTCTCCCTCCAAGTGTAGGGAGAGGGCAGCCGACTATCTGCTGGGCGAGCTGTATGGCCCTGTGGAGCTCTTTCTTTTGTGCCACTGTGCAGCTGTTGAACCATACACAGAGGCAGTAGGTCAGGATGCCCTCTACTGTGCAGTGGTAGAAGGACATAGGCAGTTTCTCAGGGATGTTGTTTTTCCTGAGAACCCTCAGGAAGTAGAGCCTCTTTTGAGCCTTCTTCTCTATCTCAGCAGAGTGTCTCCCCCAGGTCAGGTCCTCTCTGATGCTGACTCCCAGGAAGCAGAAGTCTGAAACCCTCTCCGCACAGTCCTTGTTAATGGTGAGTGGCTGGATGTTGTTTGCTTTCTTCCTGAAGTCCACAATGAGCTCCTTTACTGTGCTCAGGATCAAGTTGTTGGTCCTGCACCACTTAGTCACCCGCTTCACCTTATTCTTGTAGGTGGACTCATCCCCCCCAGAGATAAGCCCTACTACAGTGGTGTTGTCAGCAAACTTAACAATGGTGTTATTGTGGTGGGCAGAAGTGCAGCTGTGGGTGTAGAGGGTATAGAGCAGGGGACTCAGCACACAGCCTTGAGGGGAGCCGGTGCTGAAACTGATGGCTGTGGACAAGTGGGGGCCCACTCTAACCCTTTGTGTGTGTTTAGTCAGGAAGTCCTTAATCCAGAAGCAGATGGAGTGTGGAAGTCCTGTGTCTAATAGTTTTTTCACCAGTCCGTGAGGGAGAACGCTGTGAAAAGCAGAGCCAAAATCTATGAATACCAGTTGTGCATAGCTCCCCCTTTGCTTCAGATGGGACAGAACTGCATGGAGAGCAAGGCCACAGTGTTTTCTGTAGACGTGTTCGCTCTGTAGGCAAATTGATGTGGGTCAAACATGGGGGGATGAAAGACATGACGTAGTTCCTGAGTTTCTCAAAGCACTTCATCACTATCGGGGGCAGTGAGACTGGTGATGGTCTGTTTTTTGGGCAGAGGGACTATGATGGAGGACTTCAGGCAGGGTGGGACAATGGACTGGGACAGAGACTGTTTGAATATCCTGGTGAACACCCCAGGCAGTTGGTCTGCACAGTCCTTCAGCACATATCCTGAGATGGCGTCAGGTCCAGCTGCCTTCCATGGCTTGACAACCCAGAGAGTTCGCCTCACCTCATGCTCCCCCACCGTGAAGATGGGGCTGTTTGGGTTGCTTTTGCTCTCTGGGTGAGATCTGGGTGCCTGTGGTTGTTCCACCTCAAACCTGGCAAAGTAGTGGTTCAGCTCCTCTGCCAGTGATATGCCCCCTCCTACAGTTCCATAGCTGGTCCTGTAGTTGGTGATGTGCTGGACACACATCCACACCTGCCTGCTCTTGCTGCTGTTCAGGTGGTCCTCAATCTTCTTCCTGTAGTCTGACTTGGCCTCTCGGATGCCCCTCTTTAGACTGGCACAGGCTGTGTTGTAGAGAGCCTCATTGCCAGATTTAAAGGTGGTGTTCCTCTCCTTCAGCAGTCTCTGAACCGTCTTAGTCATCCAGGGCTTCTGGTTGGGATAGACCTGGATGCATTTATCTACAGTGTCTATGCAGTACTTGATATAACATAGTATTCTGTCACTAAACACCTCCAAGTGTGGATGTTCCAAAATGTCTCAATTAGTCCACCTGAAGCAGTCCTGCAGCTGCTGGGAGGCTCTGTCTGGCCATGTTTTAACTGTCTTCGTGGTGATGAGAGAGGTTTACTGAGTGGCATGTATGCCGGGATCAGAAACAGAGACTTGTGGCCAGACTGGCCCAGGTGTGGTAGTGGTTTAGCCCTGTAGCCCTTTTTGAAGTTCATGTAGACTTTATCCAATGTGTTGGCTCGTCTGGTGGCACACTTGGCATGTTGATAGAATTTAGGAAACACAGTTTTTAAACCCACATGGTTAAAGTCCCCAGCAATGATGTGTACAGCATTAGGGTGCCTGGTCAGCTGACTGCTAACACTGCCATGTAAAAGTCTGACTTAGCATTAGCATCTGGAGCTATGTAGACAGGGGTGATCATGAACACAGTGAAATCTCTGGGGAGGTATATGGGTTTGCATTTAATAGACACATACTCCAAGTCCGGGGAACAGTGACTGTCTACAGTTACTTTGTTTGTGCACCAGTCATTATTTATATACACACACACAGTCCCCCTTCTCTGCTCTTACCAAAGCCACCAGTTCTGTCATGGAACTGTGCAGTGTGGCCTGTTAGCTGGATAGCACAGTCTGGAATCAATGGGTGAAGCCAGGACTCCATCATCAACAGGGTTCAACTATTCCTGATTATGTTGTTTGTAGCTACATGTAGCCTCAGATTTTGTTAAGGAGTGATCTGGCATTGGTGAGGAAAATACTGGGAAGCTATGGTTTTATAGGCTGCTTCCGTGGCCTCGTTAGTGGACCGGCCCCGCAGTCACGCTTCTGTTTCTTCTCTCTGTGCTGCACCTGTCATCTGCCTGCGGGAATTGTAAACCACAGAGAGCCAGAACTCCTTGCTATGCCCTCCGGGATGTTGCAGGAATAAAGAGACTTGATCATAACGCTCCTTCTTGCTGCAGACTCCGATCCCGACAAGGTCCTGTCAGCTGTATATGTAATCTGCTTGGCAAAAAGGTGGTGGGACAAGAAACAACACAAACAATAACACACATTTCCATTCCCGAAACCAAGACCACTGAGCTGCTGCATCTGTGTGCGTCACCATCTTCCCTTCCTGTGACAGAAATGTGTTCCGTGACGTAACACATGATGCAGTCCGTCTGCGGTGCCATAAGATGGTGCCGCAGATGGACTGCGTGTTTTTTGATGCACTCTGTTTTGTTTGTTTTTGTATGGAAATACCACGTCAACATGCTCTTACAGCTGTGGAGAGTTCCTAACATTAGATCCATTACTTTCACAGATCTATCACCAGTCTTTTTAGCATCTGCAGCAGACTTAGTACTTTTTTTTGGCTATAAGAGTGAGACACCCTCAGAAGAGGAAAGTGAGCTGGAGCACTCATGCGACTGCACAGGTGTGGACTATGCACACCTTTATCTGGGATTTTTCTCTATAATGTTCGCTCACTCAGCAAGAAGGTGGACGAGCTGGCACTGCTGATGAGAAAAAACAGGGACTTTTATTCCTCCTGTGCTCCATGCTTCACGGAGACATGGCTTTGTGATCAGATCCCAGATTGCATGTTACATCTGGAGGGATTTCAGCTCATCCGTGCAGACTCCAACTTGCAACTCTCTAGCAAGATCAAAAGTGGAGGTGTCTGTTTCTACATCAATGACAGCTGGTGCAATGATGTGATTGTGATCTCCCAACACTGCTCTCCTGCTCTGGAATATCTCTTCATGAACTGTAAGCCATTTTACTCACTGCATGAGTTTGCTTCATTCATTCTGGCTGCTGTTTATATCCTGCTGGACATGGAAGTGCATGAAGCTCAGCTCGCATTTGCAGCCCAGTTTCTGCGTGTGGAGAAACTTTTCTGGACTCCATAGTTATAGTCCTAGGTAACTTTATTAAGGGAAAAAGGGGAATCCGAGCCAGGATCCACCCAAATATAGACAGTTTATTAAATGCCCAACCAGAGCACAGTTTGGCCTATCATGTGGTGCCCCGTACAGGTCTCAGACTTTTTTTTTTTTTAACTTTTTCCATTATTCCATGTTATATCTGCACCATTACATCAGAGCAATTTCCTAATCTGTGAACCTGTTTTAATGGCATTGGCAATAAAGTGATTCTGATTCTGGCTGTAACTGACATTTTGCAAACTTATTTGTAAGAAAGGACAGCAGCAAAGTTCAAAGTTACTGTTTACAGTTGTAAACATACCATTGATATTTAGTTACTCTTTAGCTAACAGTGTAATAGTAAGGTGCCAAAGTGCTTCTTCATACTGATAATACAAACAAAGAAACACAGAAAAAATATTTCTTTAACAGCACTGTGAATATGTTTGCACTCTCTTGATTTTTGTAACTTAGTGAATGAAATTTTTTTCTTCTTTGCATCAAAATTCTTGCTCGCCAAACAGTAGCTATCTTGGATTTTTTTTTTTTTTTGGAAATGTAAAGTCTAAGCCTCCATATGTGACTGAGGTTCAGGTAGACAGCCGGATCATTGGGGTGGGGACACGCCCACCAAATCACAACAGGCTCACCAGGCTTACCTGGGAATTTCCGGTAAAAGTCCTGCAGCAGTTGTGGGTCGAGGATGAGAGAGCATCCGATCCACGAATGCTCCTCGGGACCGTACCCCTCCCAGTCCACCAAGTACTGGTAGCCCCTACCCCGTCTGTGCACGTCCAGAATCCGGTTCAAGGTGTAGGCCGGATGTCCATCGACAAGCCGTGGAGGAGGCGGAGGGGGGGCGGGAGGCTGGAGGGGGCTCTTGACGACCGGCTTGAGGAGGTATACATGGAACACTGGATGAACGCAGAGAGACGGCGGGAGGAGGAGGCGGACGGCGTTGGGGTTGATGAGCTGCTCCACGGTGTATGGCCCGATGTACCTGGGGGAGAGTTTCCGTAACTCTGTGTGGAGCCGGAGATCGCGGGTGGAGAGCCACACTCACTGGCCCACCCAATAAGAAGGAGCGGGGGTCCGGCGTTTGTCGGCCAAATGTCGATTTCGTTCTGCCGTCCGTCCCAGCACAGCTTGAGCCTCACGCCAAACCTGTCTGACTCGGCGGAACTGAGCTTGTACGGAGGGGACGGCAGCACTGGATTCCTGGCTCGGGAACAGAGGAGGTTGGTAACCGGCATTTATCATGAAGGGGGACAGACCGGTGGCAGAGGTGATGAGTGAGTTGTGGGTGTATTCTACCCAGGGCAGGTGAGTGGCCCAAGCGGAGGGGAGGTGGGAGGCCACACAGCACAGCAAAGTCTCCAGGGTCTGATTAGCCCATTCCATCTGCCTGTTGGACTGGGGATGGTGACCGGAGGAGCGGCTGGCGGTGATACCCTGCGCTCGACAGAAAGCCATCCAGACTTGTGAAGTGAACTGGGGGCCGCGGTCCGAGAAGATGTTCTGGGGAATTACATGTAGCCGGAAGATGTGGTGGATGAACAAGTTGGCAGTCTCTAGTGCGTTCAGGAGCTTAGGCAGGGGGACAAAGTGCACAGCCTTCAAGAAGCGGTCGACCACAGTGAGGATAGTGTCACTTCCTTCGGAGGGAGGTAGACCAGTAACGAAATCCACGGAGATGTGCGACCAGGGTCGTGGAGGCACTGGCAACGGACACAGGAGGCCCGACGGTGGCTGGTGAGACACTTTGTTGTGGGCGCACACGGTGCAAGTGGCGATGAATGTCCGGATGTCGGCTGTCATGGACGGCTGCCAGAAGCATTGTTGGAGCAGTGCTAGGGTGCGGTGGACTCCCGGGTGGCATGCTATCCTTGAGGAGTGCCCCCAAGAAACTGACAGTGGTGACATGAAATTCTCATTTTTCGGCCTTTACATAGAGCTTGTTCTCGAGAAGCCTACGTAACACGTCCCGCACATGACTAACATGCTCCTCCAAAGAGCTTGAGAAAATCAGAATGTCATCAAGGTAGACAAACACACATTTGTTAAGCAAGTCACTCAAGACATCATTCACCGGACATTGAAAAACAGCCGGAGCATCAGTGAGTACAACAGGCATCACAAGATACTCAAAGTGGCCTAGATGGGTATTGAAAGCCGTTTTCCACTCATCCCCCTCCCTAAGAGGGCAGAGTCCAGGAGGGGGAGTGGGTACTTGTTCCTGATGGTGGTGTCATTTAGTCCAGTGTAGTCTATGCAGTGACTAAGGGATTTGTCCTTCTTCTCCACAAAGAAGGACGGATGAGTCCGGCAGCTAAAGACTCGGTAATATAAGTCTCCATAGCCTCGCATTCGGGTTTGGATAGTTTGAAAAGTCGTTTGGTGGGGAGTGGTGCCCCTGGAAGTAGGTCAATTGCGTAGTCATAGGGTCTATGAGGGGGTAGCAAGGAAGCTGACGTCTTACTAAATACCTGTTTTAGGTCATGATACTGTCAGGGTACTGTAGTCAGGTCAATGTTCTCC
>JAOWBL010002788.1:0-13144 GCA_028564865.1 Zenarchopterus dispar | reverse complement strand
AGCTGCATTTCCACTAAGAGGGGTTCTGAGTAGTTTCCAGGAGCCAGATTTTTGACAAGTCTCCATTACTAGGAATAACCCTGCAAAAACGTCCTTCAGGAACCTTTGCGAGGTGGGAAACATTCCTGTAGTAGATGTACTTAGAGAAACTAGCTGGCAGGGGGCCTCCGCTGATCGGGTTGGCTATTCTAAATTTTGTTCAGCTCTATCACTTGAACACAACTCATTTGAACCATTTGGACCAGGAACATTTTTCTACAAGTATGTTTCATGAACCTGGAGATTACAGAAAAACAATAGATGGAACAACAAGGGGGTTCATACTTTGTTGGCATATTACGCCATTGAAGATGACCAGTGGAGGGTTCCCCTTTAGATTCAATCACTGTGGTGTACTGTCTGGTGGTTTTACCCAGAACCTTCACTATTGGGAATGCACTAAAAATCACTTTAACTGTTGGTGCTGAAACCTTGCTAGTTCCAACTCTGAAACAGCAGCAGATTGTAGAGTGCTTATCAACAAAGTACTTATTCATCAACTGACATCATTCCATGCACAAAATGTTTATTTCCAAAACATTTTGCTAACCTCCCCAGAGGCTGCTGCTGGACCTTGCCAGAAGAGCCACTTAGATTTTCTTCATTTGAAGAGCTCCAGATCTTTCTTGATCTGCAGATCCATCAAGGGTCTGTTTCAGAAAGAAGTTGAAAAACTAACTCGGAGTCATCAAAACCTTGAGATGAGAGTCTCAAATAAGGAGTTAGGAGTAAGTCTAGTCAACTCTGAGTTAAGTGAGTGCACCACAACAATAAAAAGACATCATCAATGGAGCATCATTACTTTTATTCACCATGGCCACAGCAAGTAAATGGAAGCACTCCTTTGACCTTTCATGATTAGAATTAGAGCTTTTATTGAAATATAAAGTGAATTTGACCACATCTTTTAGTGGAGAGATAACAAGGCTGCAGCAGTAAAGAAAAGAGTTTGCATGGGCGAAATTGCAGAGCAAGTGAATACTCAATTTAAATGTTTAATGACTATTGTATATTATGAAAAGAAGTAAGAAAATCAGAAACTATTTCAGTGTCAGGGCCATTTTTCTTACAGTTTTGAATTCCATTCTTTCTCTAAGTAGACTATGTTCAGCATTCCTACCATTATAAAGAAGTCACATTAGCAAATAAGTAAGTAGTCACTGAAATATAATAAAGTCATAATAATTATAACCCAATGTATGGCATGTAGCTTGGTATGCATTAAGGACATGATGGGTGGGCCTTTACTGATTGACTGATTTAATTGTTATGTGGAAGAGTAGAATCATGTAACTGTGCTAAAAAACAAATAAAAAAAAAACTTTATACAAAAAAATTATGTTGTTATATTTGGATTGTTAATATACTTCCCCAATACAAATGTAGCTTCAAATTGATAGGTGCAGCCTCTTCTTCAATAAAACAACCTCTTTCTTCAGCCATCTCCAAATGTCTTTTGTAAGATCGATTGCCTGATGAAATTTAAGTCGTTTCATTGTTTTGAAGGGGAGGAGACAGAGGAACTGGAGTTGTGGATTAACCTGCACTTGACCAATTTATGTTGAAAAAGTAAGTTACCATGGTAACAGACTCTGAGTAGAAGTTACCTCAGTTTCTAAAATGGGTGTGAGTTTCTCTTGGGTTCAAATTACCTCGCTTTGTGAAACAGAAAACCCTGAGTTTCCCTCATTTCAAGTTTAACACACTCAGACTTTGCACAAAACCTTCTTTCTGAAACTGCAACTTGGTCAGCAGAAATGAACGAAACTGTTTTAGATTTACTCTGGGGCAACAGCTTTTATAAAAGTGAAACTGCTTGCTCCTCACTCCTTTTTTTTTTAGCTTTGTAAGCTAGGTGATGTCTATGAAATGATCAATTGCGTTCTTTGACATGTGGCATATTGTCAGTGAAATAAGTTAAGTGTATCACCCCCAGACAGTTTTCCAATGACTGCTACAATTTGGATCCTGCAGCTTACAGCGTGACTCTCGATAACCAATTGTGAATACTTGTAAGTCTTGTTAAGTAGTACCGGCTCCTTGGAGGAGAGTGCAGCTACTCTTTGTGTCTTTATGTGTCTATGTTCACCTTCCATCTTTTCCTGAGGCTATATTGAATTATGTCTCTGTCAGGTCCCAAAGCCCCCTATATTTCCTCTACTGTGCAGCAGCTTTAGATTCAGTATCAAATTCTCCTCATGTTGGCACTTTGTGCATCCCTCTGGTTCTTCAGATCTTTATCCCACTGTTCTGGCCTGTAGACAATGTTGAATTCATGCTAGAGTCAGGCATTTGCCACAGACAGAACATGGAAAGATCTGAATGTGCCCTGAACACATGATCAATCAAATCTTTAAAACTTCAGGAATTAAACTATCTCACAGCACCACCCAAGCGTTAACTGTTCTGTGTCATACTACAGCCACAAATTAAAAGGTGTACCAAGCATTTATCACTATTTTCAGACAGCTTAATCAAAAAGTATTTGCTCACAATTATGATTGGCATTATAAACTGGAATAGCTAATTAAGCCTGTAAGGGTGTATATTTTTGATCATGGACTGAGGAAATAGGATTTTAAATTGCAATCTGATAGAGCATGGAAACTAGCAAACGGAGGCAGACAGAATGAGTATTTAGATTCCAGTCTTGCATTTCTCCATGAACCCCAGTCTGAAGACTGAATGGGAAAGCAGTAGGTAAAAAGGGGCCTGATTGCTCCATTTTCTCAAATGAGCCAATTATGAAGATATACTGAATGAAGATCATACTCAGCTTTACTGTGCCATGAGGAAAGGAATGAGACAAAGAGAATCAAGGAGAGTGAAATGGCAGTTTGCATCTCCATTGATTCCTTTAGCTCAGGCGCATCAAGATCTCCTGCGAAAATTGATCAGAACAGGGAACCACCTTTGATATTGACAAAAATAAACTAGGAGACTCTCCAGCATCCAAAGTACTCAATATGCAAAAATAGTTGGAGGTGTAAAGAAAGCCTGGCTGCCAGTGCAGCCATCGAGCCCAGTGAGGAAGAGACTGGCAAGAGGCAAGAGTTGTAGATGAGACTGTGTCCTTTGGGGACTTAGCTTCTACTGCAAGGTCAGTTTCTCAAGTACTTGATAAAACTGAATTAATCAAAAGCACTACATTTGAGAGCAGCTGCAAAGAAAAAAGAAAAGTCTCTGCAGCCCACACTAACGAGATGGATGATCAGAGATATACATGTCCACATTAATCCTGGAAATTAAAAGAAAACACAACTACAAACGAGGATATGTGTGCTTGAAATGTTTAAAGTTATGCCACTCTTACATAAGACATGATGTCGTGTTGGAGAGAACCAGATATAGAGTTGAGGTTATATACAGTATTATCATAGGAATATCTTTGAACTTTTGAAGTGATGCAATAGACGGTTATTTTTTTTTTCCACATTTCTAACCCTGAGTCACATAACTAATGAAGTGGACTAACAGTTTCTGCAGTTTCTGCTCGTGAAAATTTACTTTGCATCATTAAAAGTTTCGTTTGTCAGGAATAAAAAAGCTCACAGGATGACATGGGAGCACAATGGAAAATTAGACTTTTGAAAAATACCAGTCAAAGGTTTAGACACACTATGTAGAATAGAACTAAACTTGATAAACTGGAAAAGAAATATATTTGTGAAGTGGCACATAAAAACAAAATTGCAAATGATGTACGCAATTTGACAACCAGCCCATCAGTTGGTGACGGTGGGATTAGGTAAAAATGTAGCAAGAGCTTTGTCTTTCAAAGCAAAAATGGTTCACTATTTTGGAACAAACTTAATTAATGCATCATTTATCAGGTAATGTAAGAATGCAGTCTTGCAAACTTTAGTGAAACAATTCAAGATATCTGGTGAAATATCTGTGCATAAGGCCAGGTTTAGAAACCCCTGCTGGATGTACATGACTTTAAAGGCCTTAGGCAGCATGAGAAACTGTCATGAGACAATGATTTATGATCAATACGGTCACATGGGCTTGGGAGTACCTTGCAAAACCATTGTTACTCAGCATAGTTCACCCCTTCCGAAATGTAGAGTGATGTTAGGCAATTTGGAAACTATACATCATCTCTGCATAGGAATGCTGCCAAGTTGTCTGAGCATGAGCTCATCTCAGATAGACAAATAACAAATTACATGTTTGTTTTTTTTAATATCTCCTTGACTTTGCCTCTCTGCGTGTTTCCATTCAAGCTGCATTGTCCTTTTACTCAAGGTCTGAGGTTTTATTAATTCTTAAACTTATATACAACGAAGGTATCATATTTATAAATGTTTTGTTTTATTTATTAATGCCATTTTATGATTACGCTCACTTTACAAAACTTAGGAATGTCCTTGCTACGTCTCCTGGTGCTTGGTCTCCTGGGCAATTTTTTTTCCTTCCACCATCCAAAAACTCACTGGCCAGTGACTCTAAATGGACCATAATGAGAGGAAATGGGAGTGGTTGAAGGGGTGTACCCTTGGCTTTTTGCCTTAAAACAGCTAGGACGGGCTAGAGCAGACCTCTCATGAAGTAGGTGTAGATGATGGATGGATGGATGGATGTGCCACACTTCTAACAACTACAAAAACACTGACAACTGTGTATGGCATGAACTTTATAGCTTTATTTTGTAGTTCTCAGTTCCAGCTCTCATTTTTTACTGAGGAAGGAGAGCCCCTCAAAGAAATGCTTGTTGAAGGGTCCCATGGTCAAGAGAGCCTGCCTTTCTCCTTTTAAGCACTCCTGCTACTGGGAGCATGGCTAACAGATATTGAGAAATTCTTTTTGATAGAAAATGGTCAATGGTGAACCTACAGAAAAAAACAATACAAAACAAAAGTAGTTTTACATTTTTTCTCTGATGCCTAATCCTTAATTATAATTTATCAAGATCCAAAATGATTGTGTTATTATATTACTTATAATATGTCATTGTTATTTTTGCTTCAAGTATAACCAATACAATTTGAAATTATTATAATTTGCATTAACATAAAATGATCTTTGGGCAAAAATACCATACAATGGAGCCATATAAGAAAACACAAAGCTCATATGCACACACTGACACAACAGCATAAAATCAGAAATAGTCAATTCTCTGTTGTAACCTTAGTTAATGCTGCTGGTTGATTTGAAATAATGTGTTATGGATTCTCTTGTCTGATCCACTCAATACAAGGTGTTGGGCTCAGAAAAAATGGAAATAGAAATAATTCATCTGCCAAACGCAGGGGTCATTTCAAGACTGCTAAGGGCACCAGGAGTCATACAAGCCAATGAGGCAAGTTGCTCAAGCGAGTCCAGTCTGCCTTGACTACAGATCGACCAATTAAGAGATGATGAAAAGCCCTAGGAAGGTGGGCCTAGACTGTGTCTCTGTATCTGGCTGGATTTTTGTTGAGATAACAGGACACCTGCTATCCAATTTTACATCAAAATAAAGCACCGTATCTCCAAATAAAAGAGAGAGAAAAAAATATAGCAGTGGCAAAAAAAAAAACAACTTTGGCAGACACTAGAAAAAAAATTGAAAAACAGATAGGAGAGATACATGATACCTAATCTGGTCTGGGAAGTCAATTGAACATAAAGAGACATTCCAGTCTGTATTAAGTATATGCTAGTCTTTTCCTGAGCAATAAATTTTGGAGGTAAATTGGAGAAACTTGAATAGCAAAGACTCTTGGAGGTACTGACAACATGTCTGGCTCAAAATGACTCATGAAAGCACTCTGACCATAGTAATAGCTGAATTCTGATGAGCAGGGAACAGAGTACTTGGGAGCGAGAAGGAAGAGTGGTTTACTCTCCCACCGCTCTTATCTACTTTTTCTTAACAGCCAGGAATACAAGGGTTTATGTATTTATTTATTTTAATTTCCTAATCCTAGTAGCCTATCTTTCTCTATTTTCTGAAATGTTGCCTTCCAGAGCATTCCTATTTTTCCTTACCCTAACAACAGGATGGTGTTTTCTCCTTTTTCAGAGTGTTTAAACACTGTCAGTTCTTTGCTTTCCTTTCCATTAATTTGCCATCCTTTCAGCTTTATGGTTTTTCTTTTTTCCAGTGTAAACACCTAGTCCTTGGGGGCACTGGAGTATTTTCTTCTCTAGTTGCTCTAACAGTTAGCATGTGCATGGCGCTGAACCTCAGGAAGCATCCAAACCCTTCATATTCATTCAGTTCAGTTCAATGCAAAAGTAAAAATGTCTTTTGACTCTCTTACTTTTCACTCACTGTGTTTCCACCTGATAGCAGTATCTTTGACCTTTTTTCTCAATTAGACCTTTCACTCAGTATTAAAAGGTTCTGTTTTGTCAATCTCTCCAGATGCCTGATAAGCCTTTGCTGTGACAGCAAAAGGGTGAATTTTACTTTCTATTTCAGAAATCTAAAAATTTTATCCAGCATCAAAATAACCTTAAAAAAGTCAATGCAGGTTACATTTGACAATCAAAAGTTTTCATACATCAAAATAGAGAAAACAAATAAAAAATATTGCCATATGAATGAGCTCCTCACATCTGTAAGTCTACAAATTACTGCAGATTTATGGTGCAAAAAAACCCAAAAAACTAAAATGTGGCCACTTGTCTGCATTATGTATTATGATGTACAAACCAGATGAGGGTTGTATTATGCTACATTCATGGTTTCTATATAAAGAAAAAGATCTGGGCAATTTATCTGAAACATAACTGGGTCAGAAAATCAAAATCTCTGATGAATAAATAATATATCAACTAAAAAAGTGAGTTGCTTAATGGGTCGATACAGTTGCTTAATAGGTTGATATACTGTACACCCCTTAACATATTTAACTGTTGTCCAATTTAAAGTGAAAATACAAAAATAAAAAATAAAATAAAAAAAATGGTAAATGGTACCTAATTCTACTGGGGACTTCCCAAAGCAACAGTATCCCATGCTTGGAGGTTTGGATAAGAGGTCTTATTGCACATTTGTATTTAATTCTTTCAAATTACTTTGATTATACAAAGACTTTACTATGTTTGTTCAAAAAAGAACAAGTGCCAAAGCAGTCAATTCAAACTATAGTCCACATGGGTAGGGTTTTAGGGGTTGCATGCAGGGTCTTCTCATGCCTTGGGAGGGCTGTCCAGTCACTTGGCAGAGCTAAAAAACTCCCTCTCTTCCTGAGTTTCTCTGTAGTGAGTCCAGGACTGTAGCCTGTCAGTACACTGACAGAACCCCACAGATTAGCGGAGACTTGTAAGGCCCCACACATACAGATTCAGAAAAATTTCATTATCTTGGAGGAAATAAGTTTGTTGCAGGCCTCCCCTTTGGGATGCAAAAGTAATTATATTAATTAAAAAAAACATACAAATTCACAATAATAAGTGGATGTTGAAGAAAAAAAGAAAACTATAGTTTGACATAATTAAAAATACATATACAAATTAATATACAATGTTATTGTACTAAAAGCTTTCTGTTTTAGTTCACAACTCCTCTTCTGCTGCTTGGCCTGAAATTAGAGATGGTCCTCATACCACTTCAGAAATGTTATCTTGTTACTAGTTTCCACTCTAGCTTCCTCCTATACTGACGTAACCCCACTGATCTTTATCTGCAGCATCCCTTGTGCTGTTTGCACCTTGTCTTTACTACATTCTCTGAAGGTCTTTCTTATAGTTGATGGCTGCTTTGATGTTTTCAGTTACCCATGAAGTCATACTGATAATGCATACTGGACTCACTCTCGTCATCATCCTAAACAGTCAGCACTGAGCTTGCAGATCTGAAGAACTAGCAATAGAAATGAGTTATACAGTATATCACTGATACACTGTATTTTGATTTCCATGACTGGAGTTTAGTGGTTCTGATTGAATTAAATAAACCTTATAATATGGACTTTCTTATACTGTCTTTCCTCCAGCTGTTTTTTAAACCCAAGGCTCACAGAGTGTGTCATGGTTCACAAAAATCAAGAGTTGCATGACCAGCTAAAAACAACACCAAATTTCCCAGGTGTTGTGACAACAAACATGACACTGACATTTGCAAAGTACAGAGCACAGATTAAAAAAACAAAACAAAACAACAACCTGTGATTCCTCCTGTCATAGTTCTCTTGGCTACTGACTATCTTTTCGCTAAAGGCAAAAAGTAGGGGTAGCTGTTAGACATTTTCTGTAATCTGAGGTCCTCTCATGTGGGACAGCTGAAAGACAGAGTAAGGGTGGAAAATATCCATGGCAATGTGGCTGAAGGCACCTGAAATAGCAATTAATGCACTTGGGAGTTGTGTCTGTAACCAGGCTACTGTGTGGTAGTGGGGATGATGTCACATGCAGATGTCGGGTTAGCTGAGGGAGAAACATTAGCAGTCACTATGATGACATGAGAAAACTCCCTTTGCAGATAATAAGGTCAGAGTTGAACAGCACACAGTTCATTGTCTGGGAAATAAATATGCTCTGTGATCATAATATGAGCAAGGTCACACATTAGTTGTCAGTTATTTTGATAAGAATCCTCACCTCTCCTCGCCTATGGTCCAGTCCTTTTCAGCTCAAACAGTCCAGTAGCCTTCAAAATTAAAAAAAAAAAAATCATCAAGAATACCTTGATGTGGCTCATTAAATTACTCTTCCCATACTTTTCTGACTTTGAATACACACAGTTAGCTTGTCCATCTTGTTTGGCATGCATTTTGATGTTCCTGTGTTGAAAGAGGAGACATTGATTGCAAATCCTTTTCTCTTTAATCCTGTTAAATTTCAACTTAACCTCTGCATCATTTGTGTGGAGATCTCTATTATTTTGGGCAATGAACTAGGCTAGCTTTATGAAGGTAAGCTCCATTTAGGAATTTAAAAATAAATGATTAAATAGTCTCAGCCCAAACTGTTTGAGAGACTATAAACTCACAAGGACACGCAGTGTGTGACAAACACGAGGCTTCAATTGCCTGCACTGTTAGTAGCAGTATAACAATATTATAGTGTACAGCAGCGTCTTACTTCAGTTGAATAAATAAATAATTAAAAGATAGATTTTACAATCCCAAAAGCCTTGACCAACCCGGTATTGATTACAGTTTAAGATGTTTTTATGCTCATCAATTATTGATCAAATAAAATGTAACTTTTACTGCTGTAAAGCACCCAGTAGAACTAATTATTTTAGGTAACAGATTTTCTAGATTTTCAAAAAGGTGAAAGGATATCAAATATAAATAAACTAATATAAAGTTAAAAGTTTGAGTTCAGGATTCCTTAATTCTTAAGTGTTATCAATGAAAGCAGATGTACTTTTAAATGCAAAGGTTTTCATGGATCACCTGACACTCCTTTGCTTACAAGGCAAGACAAATGCTGGCAGAAATGATGCTGCTTCTAACGTTTAAGAACAACATTCAGTATGAGTTTATCATTGAAAATGAGTCATCTGATATCTAGCAGGTGATTGTCTTAAGCAACAAATTTACTCATGCACATGCAAAATAGACAGACTGTACTGCAACATTAGGTTTTCAGATTTTTTATGATTTTGAACACATGAATAATGTATTTAAGCACAATTCTGAGGGTTTTTTTTGACAAATGTTTAACATAATTAAGAGTATCAGAACTTAGCTTGCATTCATTTTGATAACAAGACTGAGAAATGTAGCTTCGAGAACTTTTCATCTGCAGATCACCACAAATCCATATCATGACCCAGATGTTAAGGGTTTCAGTGTATTAAGATGCTGCTGAACATTACACAGAGACTTTTGGGAGATGCTACATAAAACTGGAGAAGAAACTGCATTCATTCTGAAGTTTTCTTTCCTCCATCCATTTACATTTTTTGGATGCTTCACAAATAATTTAACTTGCTAATGACTTAAAAACTAGGATGATTGACAAATCATCATCTTGATTAGTTCTGGTTTGGAGTTATCAAATTTGAATTCCTAATATGAATTAAAATGGCTTAAGTATTGGTACCTCGGTCATGGAGAACTTCATTTCTCCATAATTTAAATGGAATACTAAAAGACCAAAAGACACTATCCAGTCCAATTTTTATACATAAAAACCAAGAGTGAATGACTGCTATGTTACTTTTGTCTAAAATTGCTAAATATTTTATATTGTTACAATATTCCTTGAGAATCAGTCTTCTAAATGTGTACATTCTTTAACAGTTTTATCAAGTTTAAAACTATAAAATCAACAAAATGTAGATTTTTTTGAGCTTCTTAAACAATGTCTTAAGACAATTTTTTATTCCTTAATTATTTTGGGACTTAATTTTAGGTGTAGCAAAAGATTTAAATAATCAAGTAATAAGTTGAATTGAAAAATATTTTAGTACTAAAAATTAACTTTTAAAATAAAAGTGGATATTGGGCTCTGAGCGGCATCTGCTGATACAGAAAACAGATTGTATTTTCCTTTTTCTGACTCCTCTGTGAGTTTGGAGTCCAGGCTTCATAGTTACATGAGGCAGACATTTCCTTTGTTTAAAGGGCATTTAGGTGAACATTTCAAAACCAATTATCCGTTTCCACTGCAAATGTTAATGGACCCAAACAAATGTGTGAGTGCCACATCTAGAGTGTAGTATCAGTTACTTTAACCACTTGTTGCTGGTTAATCAGTATCACACATCTAATTGTAGCTGGTATGTTCAGAGATGTAATCAGTAACTTTTAAATGGGACTCTGTTGAGTAAGGAGAAGGGTCTTTTTTGATGCAAGAGCAGCAGTGAACAGCCTGATCTTCAAACCTGATAGCCCACATTCCAAACTTCTCCTATATCACAAGTTCAGCCAAAACATTTGTCACTTCCTGAATACTATGTAAACAAAGGATTATGTCTTTTTCATATTATAATAGTCACCGGGTTCTACTGCAAACAGCAACCCAAAATATCAAGTGTTTGATCAGAAACTACAAAATATCTTGAATACTTTTAAAAAACAGACCACAATGACATGTCATAATAAGTGTGGCAAGCAGACGGAGTAGCAGCTAGTAAATTAGTTCAGAAGATGGAAACAAATGCACACACACATTCATAGGTTGGAAATATGTCTGTTACTTCACTTTATCAAAAAAAGGGATGATTTCCTTTATTATGCTGTAGTTTTAATGAAAAATTATAACTATGTAGGTATCAACATGCTTTTCCAGGACAATGCATCTACAACTGCTGACCAGAAACTGTAAATAATAAAGAGGACGCAACAGACCTCTAAAATGGATGTGATCATGATCACTTTCTTTTACTGCCTCTAGCTTTGAACAACTCATTGTTATAAGATAAAAGTATGTGCATTCTAAAGCCTTATGCCCTATTCACTCAGGAAAACAGCTACCGGGAATTTCATGGGGTATACAACTGCAATGTGACCAGGATTTTGGATGCAATTTCACAGGTGCACATGCATGTCTGAAATTTGAGTAGAAAGGAAGCAACTACCAGTGTCAAGATGCAATATATATGTTTTTTAAATTGTGTGAAATAACTGGTAAATCAACAGAACTATTTTTGTAAAAAGTAATAAACAAGGGGGAATGATTTGTTTTACCACTTTTGTATGTAATGATCCCAACACTGTCTTTATATACATAACCAAGAAAATCATTTCCCCGCCTTGTGGGTAGTCAGACATTTCAGATAAAGAATGAGATACTGCTTGTCTGTTCACCAATTTTTACAAAGCAGTTAACCAGTCAGAGCTGACCCAGCCTTTTACAAGAGAAACTAAAATGAAAATAGCTTTTCAGATTGAGGGCAGCAAAAGTGGCTGCAGTAAGGTGTAGTATCTTTCAAACCAATTCTTTTTCTTTACACATTAATACAGATAACAGTTTCACAGCAGACCCCCAAAAATCAAAATACAAACTTACAAATACCAGTGACACTGGCTCTGATACTCTGATGCTAAAGTCACTTTCTTTCATGTGGATCCATGTAGACATTCATCACCACTACTGGGATTTTTCTGCCAAAAGGAAATTTTTACCAGCATTTGGCACTTGGCAGGTGGTTGCTGGACTTGGATGGCAGGAAGTGAAAGCTAAATTACACCATAATGAGTTTATGGCCAACAGCCAGGATGCTTTTTGCTTGTGAAAGTACTTACTGGAATACTTCTATATATATATAAAAAGGAAAAAATCTTTTTTCCTCCTCTTCACTGCATGTTGGAAAGCAGAGGTGACGGTGCACTGAACTGGGAACCAGTCATCTTTAGCACTGGGGTTTGGTGCCGCCACCACAGCGGGGATTAAGGACATCTTCCTACCCATCCAAACAGCACAAAGAGTTATCTCCTTCATTTTGTCCATCCCAGTGCCCAGATGGCATCAAGCCGCCATGTTGACACTGTGGCCCCCCCAGTCCAGGGTTCTGGCTCAGTCTCCTCAGCAGACAGGAGTACCAACTGACCATGCCAGAAACCAACCAGGAGACAGAGCCCACAATAATAGATAGAATCCACTTCCAACTTCCCTCCTGAGTCTTTTCTGCAATCATCCATCAACAAAATGAATCCACACCACAGGGGGCCTGGGATGGATTTATGACCAGTTTGGGTGTCTTCTATTTGGTAGAAATAAATGGGGAAAAGAGAGAAAAGAAATCTGACCCAATTCTTCAAATATGGAAGCCAAAGCACATATTTACATGTAATAGGAATAAGATGCTTTACTAATAAGATTCCTGTTTTAAAGCAGCTGTGCAGATGCTTGTAAAGTGAAATGCAAATAGAATGGAATAAATGTGTAATGAAATCAGAAACCGAGACCTTTCCCAGTGGTTAGATTGTACTTGATGATGAAGGGGAACACCAGCTTTGCCAGCGAATGCTTTTAACCCTGTGACTTTCCTGCAACAAGGTAATTTGCTTAATGAGACCTTTGCTTTCTCCATAATTACTGTCATCAAATTTAAGATCGCTACAAGCTTTAAATTTACAATAAGATTCAAAACTAGAGGGGCTGATCAAATTATACATGGTTATGATTATTTAAAAACACTGCGCTCTGGGATATAAAGGCTGTATTTTCTTTTCAAACTGTCAAAAGTGGATTGCACAAAGACACCCAC
>JAOWBL010002787.1:0-13144 GCA_028564865.1 Zenarchopterus dispar | reverse complement strand
CACATCTGCATATATGTTGTACACACACACACATATATATGTGTGTGTGTGTGTGTGTGTATATATATATATATATATATATATATATATATATATATATATATATACACATAATGTGAAGTTATCCAAACTGTTAACACAAGCTGTTATTAATTTTATTGTTCTGCTTTAATAAAATAGTAAGTCCTGAAGTGAATGGAAAATTCAATGCCACTGCCATAATTTAATGATAATCCTACTGCAAGAGTGTTCTCATGAAAAGGTAGCGTACTGAATTATCAACTCAAGATATTAGAACCTCAAGAAATGATCAAGTGCACTTTTCATTTAATCTTCTCATTCATTACCAAGTGTCACTGAGTCACATTCATATATAATCAAAAGCATGTCATCCAAACTTTAACTTTCATGTTTCCAGCACACTAAAAATAGCGCGCTATGAAGTGATCTGCAGGCATTGTAGGAAGCATGAAGTGGGCCATCTGTAGCTGTGACTGTGAGGCAGCGCCGCCTCACTTTGATTAGTATGAGAGAGTTCCCATTAACTACTGCAGCTGAGAGACTGTGGCTCAAAATCAGGGAATTACGCAAATGCATTCGATGATAACTTTTACTTTTGCAACTAGATACAACAAAAGACCTTTACAAACTGTTTTGTGTTTATATATCTATGGGCAAAAAAAGGGTAGAAGATTACAATGAACACTACATGTGAACTTACAATGATAATTTATGCTTTTTAAGAAGCTACTTCTTTGTATTCAACACCTAGCTTAATTTTTTGTTGTGCATTTAATACATGCAAATTCTTGACTTAGCTTGGTTTTTTTCCCTTTAGAATCATAAATCAAGTGGAGGGCAGATCTAAGTTGTGACAGCGAAACTTAAAGCAGTCTACATGAGAAATATCAACTGGACTCAATGTAACTACACTTAAACACCTAACTAATTACACCCAAAGGGACTATCATGACGTTGTTTTCAAATACACTTTAATATGCAGTTGTTTCCTTTTATGCGGTTACAACAGCTTTCACTCTCCTTGGAAGACATTCAACAAGTTTTTGAGGCCCCAATCCTTGAAAACAGTTCCATTATTTCTCCTCCACAAATCTTGACCATTGGCACAATGCAACTGGGCAGGTAGTATTCTCCCAGCATCCACCAAACCTGGCCAAAGGCAGAACTGTGGTTCACCACTCCACAGAACACATTTCCACTGCTCCACAGTCCAGTGTTGTGCGCTTTACATGCCATCTCATGCTTGGCTTTGGACTTGGTGATAAGAGGTTTGCATGCAAGTGTCCGGCTATGGACACCCATTCCGTAAAGCTCCTGACGCACAGATTTTGTCCTTACGTTAATGCCTGTGGACACTCTGAACTATTCATCTTGGAAATCTGCAGAGTGTTGATGACGTCCACGCACCATGCACCTCAGCAGTCGTTCACCCCGCTCTGGGATTTTACATGCTCTTAAGCTGTGTGGCCGAGCTGCTGTTGTTCCTAAACACCCCTACCTTCTAATACCACTTACAGTTTATCGTGGAATATCCAGCAGGGATGACATTTTCCAAACTGTCTTATTGCAAAGGTGGCACCTTATCACAGCACTTCACTTGAAGTCACTATCTTCTTCAGCATGACCCACTTTGTATCACAATTTTTTGCAAATGGAGACTGCATAAGGAGATGCTCGATTTTCTAAACCTGTGGTAGCAGTTCAGAGTGAAACACTGAATTCAATAATTACAGGTGTGGTCAAATACTTTTGTCTATTCAGTCTGTGTAAAAAAAACTATTTTCTATGTGAAACAGCACAGATGTGTTGTCAAAACTGTGTTTAAAAAGTGACTGCCATAGCTGTTTCACTGTTGACATTTTCATGCCAACTTAAACACAAAAACTTATTTTAAAAACTATGATAAAACACAAAATTATATTAATGTAACAGGAAAAGTAATGTTCTATATTAGTGTAGCATAGGAAATCTGTTTAGCTCATTCTAATATTGTTCATTAGGTACCAGGTTTTGACAGCCCAATCACTGGTAATTGTGTCTGATTTTTATTTTTATTTTATTCTATAGGGTTTGATAACTTCAAATACCATCGTGGCATGTTTTCTAACTGGGCATGCAAGATAACAGACACAGCAATATCATCTTTTTTGTTTGTTTGTTTTAGTACTGCACTATAGCTATGTCTGGTAATAAAAAAACGTTACATCTAATACCTTCGAAAAAGTGGCAGAATTCACACACATTTTGGATAATAATATTTTTATAGCAGTGGCTATTTACTGCTGTAGCTGTGCAGACAGAGGAAAAGAAGTACTAAAACTTGGTTATCCAGTAGCAGATGGGACTTATTACTGCCATTTATTTGTCTGACAACTGACCTTTGTCACCAACATCAAATTACAGTGCTCAAAGTAAGAAAAGTGCTAAAAGCAATGTTCGTTAGGTAGTTAGTGGCAGCTCTAATCCACATAACTGAGCTCCTGCTTTTGTGCATGCCTTTTCACTAAGACACATGAAACTCAGCAATCCATTTATGCAGTCTCACCTATTTAGTCCTTTTTCCTACTTCAACACATCTATTTCAAAACTGAGAATGCCGTCTTTACACCTTCAAAATAAACTCACAATAAAAAGAGCTTCATGTGTTATAAAAGATCTCATGATTTTAACACTACAGACAGAATTTTGTGAAACCTGGATGGTAATGGAGCTTTTTCACTGCCTAAATGTATCTGTACATTTAAGAACTGTCTGCATCTATAAATGAAACAATTATGCATACCTGGAGTGAAAACTGCAGTGTCTTGATTGATGCACTATTACAGAGTACTGCATTAAGCTGGGCAGAAAAAGGAGGTAGGCTGATAATCAAACCACTACTTAGTCAACAGTTTTATAACTCTAAATGTTAGCTATACCTGTTACTAATGTGCAATGATCTAGAGCAACAATCTTAGGTGTTTGCCTGAGCAGAATGTTTTAATCAATGCAAAAAAGCACAAGGGAGCGGTGAACCATCTGGTTGCTTCAGTGTGTTGAATAACATAGTGATCTTTGGCTCATTGTGGTTGGTCTGATTCAGTACTTAGTCAAATATGAAACAAGATTTAAACATGTGCCACTTCTTTGTAAAAAGATATAGATGGTTCTAATTAAATTATATATTAATCTAATTTAAGTTTCTGGAATGAATTAAACATGATTAGTTGTAATATTAACAGAGTACTGATGAGATTACTACATCAAATCAAGAACACCCCTTTTTAGATAAAGAGCATTTCAAATCACAGGTATGAGACTCAAGCACACTGAGTAACCCCTTTCAGTCTGAAGTATGGGTGTAATTACTGTTGAGAGCAGCAAGAGCAGTGTAACTCCATCTTCTGTGGCCTTTGATGCATTCAGTTAGCATCTTTGATGCAAAGTTCTGTGGTTTTTTGAAAGAAATAAAAACTGATAATCTAAAACCTAATCCAGCAACTTTAACTTGACTACATGCATTAAACTTTAACATCACTTTTTAAACTTAGATCCTTTTTTCCATCTTGTATTACTGGACACTGAACATTCAATTTTGCTCACCAAACCTTCCAATTATAAGGGAATCAATATTTATAGTTATCTCCTCATCAGACAATTGAGGTTTTGGAAAATCTAAAACCTTGATTATCTGATGAGAAAAAAAACTATATTTATTGTATCATAGAACACAAAATGAATCAGATCACCCAATAAGGGACTCATTTGCTAAAGTCAATCTGCAAGCATAAAGCTCGGGCTTCACACCATTTAGACTCTTTGCCATGTGTCTGTTCTATTTTTGCAAGGATCTGAGATCAGCTTGCGGCAGTTTTCTGTACACGGTCTTCTGCCTCAGACGCAGCATGTCCAAGAAATACAGTTCACAAGCTCTGGCGGCCATGTCTCAGCAAGCTGCTCTTTTCAAATGGGAGATCAACTGAGCAGTACAGTATTTAACTGTAAATCATGCAAAGCAAGTCAATTAGAGTCACATACTAAAGTTATAGAGCTGTACATGTAAGTTGTATGGCCGTATAAGATCCCTGATCTAAAAACACAAAACCATACAGTAAGAAGACAAATGCAGATTTTGTTGGGTGTGGGGTCTGTATAACATATTAGACATTTGAACCAGCGAGCTGTTACCTCAGGAGATGCAAAACCTAGATATTCCCAGTCCCATGTTCCACCAGCAAAACTATTAACAAGAGACAGAGAAACGTTACTGTTAGCTATGACTGAGAGCTGATTTCATGAAGGAAATTTATCACTTTATATTTCACATGTGGGATTTTTTTTGCAGAGAGAGCAATATGTAATTGCTGAGCATGTTTAATGAGTGCCCTATAATTTACCTGCGTCTCGGGGCCTCAGGAGAGTCATTCGGGGCTACTCCCCTTGCTACTGAGGTCAGAAACTCGTGCCTCTTCTGCTGTACCAGACACGCTGCACGGATGATCTTGTGTCGTGGCGTTCGCAGGTAGGGCCTGTTAACCTTCTGTGCCAAATCCTCAGTCACCATCTCCAGGTCTGTCTGTGGGGAGGTAAACAGTTACACTGAAAGATTTCTTTTTTTTTCCCTCCTCAGAAACATATGCAGGTGATTTTTATGTGTATGAATGCAAGAATTTCTCTTTTAAAGTTCCCAACCAATGATACGTTGAAGTGGAAAAATATACTACTTACTTATAACCGGTATTTTTCGTAAAGTAGTTTTGCAGTTTAAAAAAATTGCTGGAAAGAGGTTGAGCATTAAAGTGGCATGCATCACCACAGGACCATTTGCAAGTTTGGTGTTTTCACCATGTATAAATTTGTAGAAACTATGAATTCAGTCCAACATCTTTCAGGCCCAGTCTGGTTCACAGCATAGTTGAGGACTCTGTTCGACTCTAAAAATAAACTACCAAATGTATTACAATGTTGAGGGCAGATAGTCCTTGTAATTTGTTTTTAGGTTATGTAATGTTACAAACAGCATGTTTTGCTGGCTTGTGAACAGAAGAGGATAAGAGGGAGATACGAGAGAAAACCTTTTCATTATGAGGTTATCTTTAAGTGTGCCTAATAAAAAATGTATATATGTTCCGAAACTATGATGTTCAAATCAACTTTTTACATGCACTTATTTTATAAAGCTTTATGATATTTTTTACACTATCAGTCAAAAGTGAGTGTATGAAAACTTCACCCAGATATGTTACAGCATCCAAGAAGCTGCATTACAAAAGATAATGTGAAAACACATCCATTATGCTAGGGACAATAGATGATACAAAACTCAATGTATAACTAAAAGCTGAGATGTGCAGGTATTAATGATGCAGATGGTAAGGATCGTGAGGTAGAAAGAAATTAGTTTGATATCTCTTATGACCCATATAAAGCTGACTGCTCTGAACATTCAAAGGGAGCAGCTCTGAAACCTGCATAAGTTCATAGATCTCCTTCTTTGTGCTCTTCGGCTCCAGAAAGAATCCATAAGGGTAGGAGCCCTTGAGGATGCGGCGAGTCTTAAGCAGTTCTAGGACTGCATCTTCAATGAATGTAGTGTCAGGTGGGCCTCCTTCCCCTGGAAAAGACAAGGACAGATGGTCAGATAACTTTGAAAAAAGAAAAAAAAAAAGGAAAAAAAGAAACTCAGCCTACCTCAGTTGAGAAATTCTGAAATAAAGAAGCCCCATTGTGTCAAGTCAACTAAGTGCTGTACTTCCATGGTCCACCTGTTTTAATGACTGAACTTAAAACCTCAGTCCTCATACACTGTTACCAACCGTGTTTCAAAATGACTATTTTAATGAACTTTTTTTTTTTTTTAAACTTTGTCTGCATTTAGATACTCATCTGCAAGATAGTGAATACTAGTGGAGATACTCCTTACAACTATGTAGGAGTGGTGTACTGAAATAGGATTAGGAAATAATGTCATAAAATGTTATTAAGTATTAACACAAAACGTAGCTAAAGAGACTGAAGTTAAAACGTGTCATTTTTGTGTAGTTTAGTTTCAAGTAACTTAACCTGCTAAATTCATACATTCATTCAAGTTATACTCATTAACAGGAAGAAAAGCGAAAAGGATGGAGATTTCTTCCCATGTGCCAACTTCACAAAACTCATTTTAAAACAAGCAGATTAAGTTGCAGCTCAGTGTATAATAAAGATTGACACTGTTATGGTAGACTGCACACTCACTTCCTCTCAGGGCTCGACTGAGTTGCTCCATCTTCTCTTTGGCTGTTTTTAACAGGTGCTGCTCAAGCTATTGTTAGGAAGACAGAAGGTTTTACTGATTAAAGCCATCTTGGGAATGCTGCACAACCAAACAATGGAGAGACTTCCAGAATATGAATCTAAATGAATCAACAGCAGTGGGAGCAGCAGACTTTATAATCAGGTGATTATGATGTATAGAAAAGATATACCATAATTCCAACATCTGGAATATTATGAAAGTAGAGACAGACTGTCCCCCTCTGAGATGAGTTTCGTCTTTGCACATGCATTACATGACTGTTTGTATAATATGCAAAACAGATATTGGAGCAAGGCAAAGAGAGCCCTGTTTACCTGATAGCTGTGCTCATGGTTCTTGAACCGTGTATAGTAGTGCATAAAACGGTCGAGTTCCTGAAAGCTCTTGTGTTTCTTCTCTGCCTGCAAAACCATAAAAAATTTTTTTTCAAAAACTGTCACATTCAAACTCCTGACTACACTGATCCCTCTTACACAGAAAGTGTAAACACTCTGGTTGTGAATAGTAAAAGTAAGTAGTGATGCAAACAAAATCTACTCTTGCACTAGATACTAGGAAAGACTAAATTATTTTTTTACTCATGATGAAAGGGAATTAAATGGGTCATCGTTGTTGTTTATTGTATAGAAACTGTGTTTCAAGGTTCTTCTTTTAAACTGCAACATAAGTGTGCAACAAAAACCTCCCATGCAGGGTGTGCCTCTTTTAAAATCTGCATTAAAGCTTCGCTCCACCCACCTCAGAAGTACAGCAAAAACAGCAATATATGAAATTGGGTGGAGATAAAAATAGGAAATCTGGATCCAATCCAATTAATTCCTATTATATCTTAAATTTTATGTATCTAGTATTTTAAATGGAGGCACACAGCTGAATGGAAGTGTGTGTCATGCATACTCTTGTCCACTGTAAAGCTCGTCTATACTCCACAGCAGCTAAATGTAGCAGCATGACTAATTTATTCCAGCTTTTTAAACGAGTGACAGAAGTGCACCACACTCACAGAGAGCTGCACAAGGCAGCGACATCTTTAAAACACACAGGCTACACTAGTAGCATTATTTTCCTGCAGTATCTCATATGATAAGAAGACCACACAAAAAAAGAACAGCGCTGTTTTACATGACAAAAAATATTGTTTCCATTTACAGCTGAAAAGTCTGAGTTCATCCACATCCCTTATACAACCAACCTCAGACACAATTCTGCTTCTGTGTTGTTATGTATTTTAGGGAAGAAAAAAAAAAACAGCAAATCATCCCCCTCCATCCAACTCTATCCTCTGCATCCTCTTCTCTGATACCAACTAATTTCATCTCCACTTTCACTACATCCATAAATCTCCTCTTTGGTCTTCATCTAGACCTTGCTCCCGGCACTTCTAACCTCATCATCCTTCTACTGATATATTCAGTATATTCCTCTCTACATGTCCCAATCATCTCAGTCTGGCCTCTGACTTTTTCTCTAAACATCTAACCTGCGCTGTCCCTCTGATGTACTCATTCCTGATTCTATCTATCCTCATCACTCCCAAAGAGAGCCTAAACTTTTTAACCTCTTCTACTTCCAACTTTGCCTTCTGTTATTCCCTCAGTGCCAATGTCTGAACAGTACAAGATCAAGGGTTTCACCACCGTCTTGTACACATTTCCTTTCATTCTTGCTGATTGCTTTTGTTTTCATTATTAAGAGAAAATAAATCAACTAAAATTGAAAATTAGGTGTGGTATTGTAAAAAATATGAGGGACACTGCAGCAATAGTAAATGCAAAAAAAAAAAAAAGTTAGAGTTAACCAGTTTTAGAGTATTCTTGGGCTTAAAATCTTATAGATTATGAGTGAAAAGTTAACATTTCATGTAAACCCAGGAGGGCAAAGTAGAAAATATGATAAAGTGCCTCGAGTATTATCACTTGAGAGTTAGTATAAATTCAATTTTTTAACAAATAAGGAACTATAGCAGTTAAATATACTGTAAAGCAGGAAAAGCTCACCTACCGAATATTTACCGTATGTGACTGTAAATTTCTTTAAGTTCCCTCTGTCACATACAATTGTAAACCTTTTTCTTTTTTGTGGGAACAGTTGAATTGGACCCAAATATGTGATACAGAAACAGTCACCAATAACAATGTTAGAGTGTATACCTCTTCTGTCATCTCCTTTGACTGTTCCTCCACCTGCTGGATAACTTCATAACGGGTGCAGCGATAGTAGCCTCCTGTTGATGAGCTGTGCTTTTTCCACTCCTCCAGGCAGATCCAGCAGAAGTCATACTTACACTACAGGGAGAAGAAAGAAGTCAAACTGTAAATTGACAGCTAATTACAAATGCTTACGGAGCTATACCTAAATGAAAACCATCTGAACAATAAATAGAAGGAAAACCTAATTTGAAAAACACTCCCAACTTGTCAGTCTTGTTCTTATTAAAGAATTACACATGTTTTTAAAGCATTACACAGACAATTATCTTACTTGTCATTAATGATACACAATGAAACAATCAGCTCCTTGTGAATTTTACTTGGCTGGCTTTTAGAGAGAACTGAAAACTCTTCAGTTTAGAAGAGATTTCTCTTTCTGGGTTTCATAAAAGCAGCTACTGAATTATAGTATAGCTCCAAAAAGAAGGCACTTTTCTGTGGTGACAAGTTATCTAGAGCAACACAAAAGCTCGACAACTCTGTTGTCCTGGAAACGCTATGCTTACATGACACTTCAGGAAAATCAATACAAGATCTTAGAATTGCTGAGGAAAATTGAAGACAACATATGAAGTGGAGAGAAAATATACAAAGTATGACATCATACTAGAAGTAAAACTATTTGTGGAAAGGCAGCTGTTCTTTGGCAATGTTGAATCCGATGTTTCAAAGCAACAAGGCAAAGTCATGGTCATAAATTAGTTACAACCCCAATGAGAAAAAGATGGGATGACATGGAAAATACAATTTAAAAAATATATTCTTTAAGTTAATTTGACTTTTATTCCACTGAAGTAAGTATGGATGTCTTTTTGCATTTATGATCAGCAACACATTACATAAAAAGTTGAGACAAGCTTTTTCCACAGTTGTTGCCATTCCTTTTCATAACACTTGGTCCTCTCAGATTGAGGTTATCAAGTGATGAAAAGTTCCCATTGTTTCCATTTTCTTCCATCTTTCCACGTTAAGATCTGCAACAGTACAGGTTCGTCCAAATAACATTCATTTTAAGTTCTCTACAAACCATCTATTGATGACAAGTCAAGACTCATTTCAGTTTGGTCAACCTCTTTAACCAGCGAGCTACAAGACTCTCTCACATATAAAATAATGCTGTTTGACTGCCACATTCTCCTTTTATGGTCATCTCATCAGCAACAACAGCAGAAACAGAGACCCTGTCAATCAACACATCTTATTATAAATCTCACTGTCTTCCTCCATCATACCCCATTTTCTTTAAATCTGCAATCTCATCCATCTCTGTATATTGTTTTCTGTGGTCCTTGTACTTCTTAAATATATTATTTGTCCAAATGACATAATCATGCCACTACTAAAAGATTTTCTTATGATGCATGCTAATAAGCAATACAACATTTTTGTTAAGTTTTTAGCACATCTTTAGTTTCTGTCAATTTTATCAGTAAAATATTAATTCCATGGGGATAAAAATGCAAAGAAATCAAAGTAGAATGGTTTGGACAACCAAATTCCTCTAACATTGCCCTCTTTGGGTTTGATCACTGTAAGCTAAACATTGTGTCCCTGAGTCTTCAAAGTGGCGTCTTACATTCTTAGAGCGTCTGTAAATGTAGTGGTGGCACTATTTGACACATTAGGTCATTGTTTGTCAATTCTGTAACTTGTGGGCCGCTGCCCTGTATTACACACCTGATTCAAATGGATGGGCCATTACCACACTGGTGCAGACTCTGGTGACAAGCTGATGGTGATCGATTCATTGGAGTCAGGTGTGTTAGAGCAGGGAAACATTTTTTTTTTTTAAATAAACATTTGAAAGTTTCATCCTTCTTATTTCAAAACTATAGCACATTGAACATATCCACAACAGCATGGATCAGGTGGAAAGCAGCAACAGAGAAGTCAGCAACAAAAGAAACTTAAGCAACACCTCTTACCAGCACATTTACTTGTGTGTCATAGGTGCTTAAGAAGATTAACTGCAATATTAACCCTCTGTCACGCTCAGAGATCTTGGACAAATATCTTGGATATGACTGGAAAATCTCTGCAAGAGGACAAGGGTGACAGATCTATTCTTGTATAGTGCACTGCTGGAATATCTCAGGCTTGCAGTGCATGTCTTAAAAACAAGTTTAGACTTAAAACCTAGATTAGCTGTTGTACAGAATCACAGACATAGTATCTGCAATATTGATAACTGCTTTTTAATTGTATGTTCAGAATTGTTTGATTTTTGCTTGAGACCATTTTATGTCAAGAGAACTGACTTACACTAGAACTTTACTGTAAAGGTGGGGAAATTTCACTTGCATATGTGTATTTGAAGGATACTGTGGATGCCAATCAAAAGTTTAAAACTGAATATATAGATATCTTCCTGGTACTGTACATGCACAGCATAAAGGATGACTACAAGTTTAAAGGCCCTTAGTAGACCCTTTGCTAAGCAAACTAAACTTAAAACTGTGACATTGCTTACTGACAGCAGCACACTAAATATTAATGGTATTCCAATGGTGTGATCTGACTCAAAGTTTTTATAGCAATCTATCACATGAATAATGAATACACCTGACAGTTTGACTTGAGCTTAATGTAAGGAGAAGGCTTGTGGATAAAAAATGATGGAAAAACAGTCCATTGTGTTACAAGAACATCTCTGTAATGAGCACATCCAACAAACAGGAAAATAGATTATAACACAGATATGCATACAAAGTGTGTCAAAAAATACATTTTACTTTCTATTCCTGTTTGTTTACACAGAGAACATTACTGTTCATAATCCTCAAAAGGCCTCTAATTACAATGTCTTATTCAAGTAAAATATTCTTGTACATTCATATTCACTACACTTGCTTATTGACCTGAGTAGGAAAGATGGATTTATTAATACAAAAGACTTTTTTTTTTTTTTAAGTGACTTCTGTGACAGTGAGCAGAGGGTACACATGTCTAAAATAAGGAATGAAGGACTGTCCATCACTTGAGTTGTTACACAGTTGAAAGCTTTGCAAATGGCATACAGCCACATAAAGCCACCATCAGCTGGTGCAGATGAACGTTGTGTTGTCAGGAATGTTTGCAGACGGGACAAGTCTCACCAGAGGTGACTCAATGATTTTTCTAAGCCAGGAGCACGCAATCTTGAACAAAATCCCCTTTTGGTCAGGTGCATAATCAATTCAGCAATCACACCTTCATTTTAAATCTGCATAGACAAAAAACTTTAAAGCACACACAAGGACCAGCACTTGCCCTCAAACTATGGAGAGAACCTGCTGTCATTTCATCACTGTATCATTACACTCATGTCTTGATTAAAATATATATCTATAAAAAAAATAAATAAATAAAGACAGTCCTTACTGAGAAATGGCTAGATTTGGTGATCATATAATTTTTTTTTTTATATATAATTTAAAAGATACATCTTGAAAGAGGGGGAACTGTCTTACATTTGGGTCAATATGATATTCATGATATTCTCTCGAACAAATAATTGAGAAATGGCATAAATACATAAAACTCTGTAACTCGGGGGGTAATGTCCAGAAAATATAGTTGAGCTTTATAATGCTCAAGTACAATAAATAGCAATAGTGTCAACCATCCCAATGTTATTGAAAAATGATGTCTTCCAAAAGAGGACTCTAAAAATATTTAGCATGAGTTCTTTATATGTGACAAATGTAGTTTGTATTTTTTCTGAAAGAAGAAAAATGTAACACTTTCTCCTGCATCACATGATAATTTGACGCTCACAAATATATGGAAGCTGGAAATAATTATTTTTGAGTTAGTGCCCATCTGTAATGATTCTGAATTATTAATTCCAGCAGTTTTCTCAAACAGAAAATCTACTTCTGACTCTGACAAGAATAGCCTTTAATGTAAAATAGTGGCTGGGCTGTACTACATGTTAAATCAGCATGCCAGGTCTAGAAAACTCCCACCTAACTCACCTTAGCACACTGCATGTGATTGCAGCCCTCATTTTTCTGAATTGGAGACTTGCAGTTGGCGCAGGGTTTAGAGTTGGTGAGCAGCCACAGACAATTGGCTGCATCCTCATAAGCTTCGCTCACACCGGCCACTACAATAGGAACAGTGAGGTGTAAACACAACAAATAAAGCCACAATGGGACACATTAAGAATGACTATTATTACCTCAGCATCAATAAGACTGCTGCATGGTGCAGCAAACTGTCACAGCACTTAACAAATGTCTACAGTGTGTCTAGAGAGGGAAAGTGAGAGGAAACATCTCCTACCCCTCCCACCCACACTGAGTATTTGGCTATTCTCAAAGCACCTCTGACGTGTTGTTTGAAATGATAAGATCAAACAGAATTTGGGGAAATGGAAGGTGGAGACATTTTGAGAGTAAAATACTTGCTATTACCTTTCAACCGACACTTTAAATGAAGCTGCACCTCATCTGTGATACTATTCACAGCTCAGTTAATGCTTCTATACTTTGTGTGCTCATAGTGAGTGGGTTATTCATATTACTTAATCTTTCTTCATCAAAATTGTGGATTTTAATTGCTCTAACTATAATTGACTGATTTTATATATATATATATATATATATATATATATATATATATATATATATATATATATATATATATATATATA
>JAOWBL010002786.1:0-13148 GCA_028564865.1 Zenarchopterus dispar | reverse complement strand
AACTACCAAAATACAGACAGTTTATTAAATGCCCAACCAGAGAAGAGAACATTTTGGATCACTGCTACACGACAGTGATCCGAGGGGTGGGGGGCCTTCAACCATGCTTCCCGGCATCCACGGGGGCTGGAAAGGTGCACAGTTAGTGGTTGGGATGGGGAGGTCATCTAGAACACTTGGGAAGAGCCACTGCATGACACCGACCCAACACATTACCACCAGCAGAGATCCAACCTCAAGTTTGGATGTTTTCATGAGTTGTTATCCAGCTCGTGTTGAGGAGCAACATCACTGCATGCTGTGTTTCTCTAACTCTAAATATCCCAGCTCCTGCACATTTTGGGGTGTTACATTCAGTACAAACACTATGCTTTCATTCACACACATCACACCATACTATACACAACGACTTCATTACACCCATCACAACCCTCTTTTGTTCACTTTTGCTTTTCACTTTACTGTTCGGGTTTTAGTTTTCACTTTCACATTAATTTTCACCTTACAAAAAAAAAAAAAAGAGAGAGGTTAAGACAAGCTGTTGTTATAAAGTCTGATAGCAGTTGGAATAAAGGAGCATCTGAGTTGTTCAATCCTGAACCTGGGTTGAATAATCCGCTGGCGGAAAGAGCTGCCCATCAGCCACAGCTCGTTGCAGAGAGAGTGAGAAGGATTATCAAGGGTTGAACAGATTTTGTCCTTCACCCTCTTCTCAGCCACCACCAGGATAAAAAGATCAGAGGTAGGGAACCCTGGTCCTCAAAAGCTGGTGCCTGCATGTTTTAGATCAGGGGTCACCAATCCTGGTCCTCGAGGGCTACTGTCCTGCATGTTTTAGATGTTGCTCTGATTCTTCACACTATGATACAAGTGGCTGTGTCATTAACAGAGTTGGTCAGACCTTGATGACAACCTGTTAATAATCTTTAATTAGAATCAGGTGTGTTGGAGCAGGGAAACATCTAAAACCTGCAGGACAGTAGCCCTCGAGGACCAGAATTGGTGGCCCGTGTTTTACATGTTTCCTTGCTTCTTCGCATCATGACACAAATGACCCAGTGAGTTGTTCAGACCTTGATGACAATGTGTTAATGACCATTAATTAGAATCAGGTGTGTTGAAGCAGGGAAACATGTAAAATATGCAGGACACCAGCCCTCGATGCCTGGAATCTGACACCCCTGTTTTAGTTTTTTCCCTGCTTCATCACACCATGACATAAATGACTGTGTCTTTGACAGAATTGCTCAGACGTTGATGATAACCTCTTAGCGATCATTGATTAGAATCAGGTCTGTTGGTTCAAGGAGACATATAAAACCTTCAGGACTCTTGCGCTCAAGGACTAGGAAGCCTCACCCCTGATCTAAAACATGCAAAACACTGGCTTTCAAGGACCAGGGTTCCCTAACCCTGGTCTAGAAGCAAGAGTATGTGAACTCTTGTTGTTACCAGTGGGTTGAAGCTCCTTGAGCAGCAGGAACTTCAACAAGATCTTCCAGGATCTGTATGGATCAGAGCTGCACAACATTCAGGAGGAATTTGGATCATTCCCCTTTCCAGAACTCTTTCAGTTAAGACACATTTGTTGGTTGTTTGATGTGAATACCTTTCCCGAGATCAGTTTGCAACAGAGGTCACCAATCCTGGTCCTCAAGATCTATTGTCCAGCATGTTTTTCACTTTTCCCTCTATCAACACACCTGATTCTAATTAATGGTTGTTAACAGGTTGTCATCAAGGTCTGAACAAGTTTGTTAATGACACAGTCATTTGTGTAATAGTGTGAAGAAGCAGGGAAACAGCTAACCTGCAGGACATTGGCCCTTGAGGACCCACTTTGGACACCCCTGATCTAAAACATGCACGACAGTAGCTCTTGAGGACCAGGGTTGGTGACCCCTGCTCCACAACATCTCAGTGGGTTTCAGGTCTGAACTGGCTGGACCACTCCAGAAGCTTGATTTTCTTTTACTGTGGTGAATTTATTTCCATGTTTATGTCCATCGTCTCACTGCGTCACCCAGCTGGACAGACACCCTTACATTATGTTGGAGAACACTTCAGGTAAACTTGGAAATTCATTTTCTACTTCATTATGGTAGGTCAGAGGTGTTCAGTCCAGATCCTCAAGATCTACTGCTCTGCATGTTTCAGATCAGGGGTGTCAAAAGTCAGTCCTGGGCTGGAGTCCTGCAGGTTTCAGATGTTTCCTTGCACCAACACACGTAATTCTAATTAATGGTCATTAACAGATTGTCATCAATTAATGGTCATTAACAGGTTGTCATCAAGGTCTGCACAAGTCTGTCAATGACACAGCCACTTGTATCATGGTATGAAGAACCAGGGCAACACCTAAAACCTGCAGGACTCCAGCCCTCGAAGACCAACTTTGGACACCCCTGTTTCAGATGTTTCCCTGCATTAGCACACCTGATTCTAATTAATGATCATTAGTAGATTGCCATCAATGTCGTATCAAGTCTTTTAATGACACAGTTCCTTGTTTCATGGTGTACTGAAGGAAGGAGACATCTAAAATGGTGTTTCCCAATCCTGGTTCTTTAGGGCATACTGTCCTGCAAGTTTTAGATGTTTCGCTGCCTCATCACACCCTGATACAAGTCTTTGTTTCATTAACAGACTTGTTCAGACTTTGATGACAAGCTGAGGATGACCATTAATTACAGGCAGGTGTTTTGGACAAGGGAAATATCTAAAACAGGGGTGTCCAAAGTCGGTCCTTGAGGGCCGGAGTCCTGCAGGTTTTAGAGGTTGCTGAGCTTCTTCATACCATGATACAAGTGGTTGTGTCATTAACAAACTTGTTCAGACCTGGATGACAACCTGTTAATGACCATTAATGAGAATAAGGTGTGTTGGAGCAGGGAAACATCTAAAACCTGCAGGACTCCAGCCCTTGAGGACAGACTTTGGACAACCTTGATCTAAAACATGCAGGACACCAGCCCTCAAGGACCAGGGTTGGGAAAGACAGATCTAAAACATGCAGTGGTAGGTCCATGCTCTGATCACAATACTTCCTCTTCTGTGATTCACCTTTGGGATGATGCTTTGATGTTGACAAACTCATTTTTGCTCTATTGTCCTTAATTTCCTTCCTGAGCAATCCAATGTTTTTGTCAGAAGTCCACAAACATTTTTTCAAGTAGAGTTGTGGATTATCAAGGTGCACTTTGTAAAATTTCAGTTGACTTTGTCCGTGGTGTTCTTCAGTTGAATTGTCGAGCCTTTAGCTCAGGTGTAGGGAGCCCTGGTCCTCGAGAGGCAGGGTCCTGCAGATTTCAGACATTTCCCTGCTTCTTTACACCATGACACAAATGGCTGTGTCATTAACAGACTGGTTCAGACTTTTATGACAACCTGTTAACAACCATTAATGAGAATCAGCTGTGCTGAAGCAGGGAAACATCTAAAACCTGCAGGACAGTGATCCTCGAGGACCATGGTTCCCCTGCTTCAGCTTTTCCTCGTGTGTTATTCTGTACCTCAGGGGTCACCAATCCTGGTCCGCAAGAGCTACTATACTAGATCTTTTAGATGTTTCCCTGATTCACCACACCTAATTCTAATTAATGGTCATTAAACAGAATTGTTCAGACCTTGTAGTCAAGGTCTGAGCAATCCTGTTAATGGCAAAGTTATTTGTATCATGGTGTGAAGAAGCAGGGAAACATCTAACATGGAGGACAGTATCTTTTGAGGATCAGGTTTGGTGAGCCCTGCTGTACCTTATTAAGGGTGTGTAGTTGGAGTCTTCTTGGCTGGATGTCCACATTCAGGAAGTGTAACTATATCATTAAACTGTCTCCATTTCTACTTTGTCTAACTCTGGACTGATAAACACTCAAATGATTTCTCCCTATTTCCAGCCTGCTGCAAATCAATTAATCTTGATTGTGTGCCTTCAAAGATCACCTTTCAGTGAGACATGTCTCAGATCACTATATGCTTGATGTGAATTAGAGAATTAAAAAGTTTTGATGTCTATCGTTACACATGAAAATAAGGTTATTAAATGCCAGCAAAACTCTGGGATAAATCTGCCTCAGAGCAGCACTTTAACATAAAAAAGCTTTAAGATAAATTTAGCCATCCCACAGAAGCACACATTGATTATACTCAGTATGGTGTAAACATTGGTGATAAAATATCCAGAAGTTTCTGTGATAAAGTACACCATATATTGTTTAGTTTGACAACAACTATTTAATGAAAGCGTCGTTTACTCTCGAAGGAATTCATCCCTCACAGTTTAATAATTAGTTGAATCTGTAAAGGGGATGTGTGCTTTAATACCCCCTTCATCTGTACACTTTCTAGAAGGTCTTTGAAATGTTTATAAGTAATCTAATTGGTTCCTTAGTGGCAGAGAGCTGGTAAAGAAATGAAAAAGATAATGATAAACTGAAATAAAGATGACTGCGGAGACAGTAGTAGAACTGAGCAGGGAATTTAATTAATTTCCACACTTCCTGTTTCTTGATGCAGCTTTGTCAAAGCCATTCTTTGGCAGATTCACAGAGAAAAGTATTATGGGATGTAAAGGCTGAAATGTAGGAAAGGTTTTTCTTAAATGAGCTCATGTTGTGCAGCCACACATATGAGAAGGGTGCTGGGATACAGAAGGAGCTGAATTACTCACGAGCAGGTATTAATGAGTGTCTGAAGAGGGTTATTAATATTTATTAAAATTAATGTGAATCTGTAATTAAGAAGTCCCATGTGAACTGTCAGAAAGTGAACTGAATTGAAATAATTGCATTGGGATTGGATTAAAATACATATATACTGGCAAAAAGGATTTGCCAATTAAAGCACTAGCCCAGGAGTGTCCAAAGTCGGTCCTCGGGGGCCGGAGTGCTGCAGGTTTTAGATGTTTCCTTGGTTCAGCACACCTGATTCTCATTAATGGTCATTAACAGGTTGCCATCAAGGTCTGCACAAGTCTGTCAATGACACAGCCACTTGTGTCATTGTATGAAGAAGCACAGCAACATCTAAAACCTGCAGGACACCGGCCCTCGAGGACCAACTTTGGACACCCCTGCACTAGCCTGATATGTATGAAGACACACACAGGTTGCATTGGGCTCCTGAGGTTTTCTGAGAGGATCATACATGTGACAGGGGTGGGTGATTTTAAAGTGTCTGAGCTACCTCTGGGGTGTCAGGTGTCTCTAGAATTATTTGCACCCAGTCTGAACCCACAGGTCTGAGTTGTTTAAGCTTTATGAATATCTTTAAGTTGAAACTCAACTTAACAAAGAATAAATTGACAAACTGGATGCAGCCTTAACAGAAACTGAACTGGTAGCTGCACTGGGTGGCATGCCAAATAACAAATCTCCTGGACAGGATGGATTCCCTGCTGAATTCTACAAACATTTTTGGAATATTTTATCCCCACTAATTATCAGAGTAATAAGAGAAATAAAATAAAGCTCAAGTTTTCCAAAGCATATGAATACAGCAGTTATCTCACTTCTACTGAAACCCAACAAGGGCCTAATGCAGGGCTGTCCAATCCTGGTCCTCTAGTGTCATGGGCCTCTGTCCTGCATGTTTTAGATGTTGCCCTGCTTCTTCACACTATGACACAAGTGGCTGTGTCATTGACAGAGTTGTTCAGACCTGGCTGACAATCTGTTCACAACCATTAAAGAGAGTCAGGTGTGCTTAAGCAGGGCAACATCTAAGACCTGCAGAATAGGAGCTCTCAAGGACCAGGATTGGACACCCCTGACCTAATTGTTCTATCAAATTACTGTCCACTTATTAATGTTAGCTAAGCTTTGGTTCACAAGATTGAAAAAGTAACCCCTTACATAATCCATCCAGACCAAACTGGTTTTATTAAAGGAAGACAAGCCTTATGTAACATACACAGGCTATTTGATTTAATTCATTACTCCTCTTTGCAACAGAAAGATATTATATCATTTAGACTCAGAAAAAGCTTTTGATAGAGTCAACTGGAATTTTCTCTTCACTACATTGCAAAAATTTAGCTTTTGGGAACAATTTCTTAAGTCACAGGTGGTGAACACCCATTCTTGAGGGCCAGTGTCGAGCCAGCTTTAGATGGTTCCTTGCACCAACACACCTGATTCTAATTAATGGTCATTAACACATTGTCATCCAGATCTGAACAAGTCTGTCAATGACACAGCCACTTGTATCATGGTATGAAGAAGCACGGCAACATCTAAAACATGTGGGACAGAGGCCCATGAGGACTGGAATTGAGAAACACTGTCCTCATCACTCATCACTGTCTTGTCTTTTTGTCAGTCTTGTACTTTTGTGTTTCACATTGCTGGTTTAGTCCTCCTAGACAGAATCAGGAAATAAGGTGTTGAAGTAGGTGAGATTAAACTATCTAGGACAGGGGTGTCCAAAGTCGGTCCTGAAGGGCCAGAGTCCTGCAGGTTTTAGGCGGTCCCCTGCTCCAACACACCTGATTCTCATTAATGGTCATTAACAGGTTGTCATCAAGGTCTGCACAAGTCTTTCAATGACACAACCACTTGTATCATGATATGAAGAAGCATGGCAACATCTAAAACCTGCAGGACTCCGGCCCTCGAGGACTGACTTTGGACACCCCTGATCTAGGAGAAGTGGTGGAGGACACACGCCTCACATTAACACACCATTTTCAAATATCTGCTCCAAGATTAAAATGCATATATATATATATCCATTGGATAAAGGTTGTACCAAATCATAGTACTAACCATTAAAATATATGCAGTCAAAAAACAAGAAAAGTTTTTTGGATATCTTTACACCAGTTTTTTTCAATTCCAGTCCTTGTGGGCCTCTGTCCTGCATGTTTTAGATGTTGCCCTGCTTCTTCACACCATGACACAAGTGGCTGTGTCATTAACAGACTTGTTCAGACCTGGATGATAACCTCTTAATGACCATTAATGAGAGTCAGGTGTGCTGAAGCAGGGCAGAGGCCCATGAGGACCGGCGTTAAGAAACACTGCTTTACACTAATAAACCACTTAAAGCCAGGGGGAGGTCAGTGGGTGAAAATTATTATGTTTTGTATTACAGGTGACCAGAAAAAATTGCTTTAAAATTCTCTAGAACAGAGGTGTTGCAAAGTCAGTCCTCCAGGGCCGGGGTCCTGCAGGTTTTAGATGTTTCCCTGCTCCAACACACCTGATTCTAATTAATGGTCATTAACAGGTATAAGCACCATAAGACTTTTAAATAAGATTGAAATACTTTTCCAGTAGCTCAGTGGAAACAATGAATTCATTAAACCAGTATTATTCAATACAACCAGGGTAGCTAAGCCGGTTGGCATATCAGTGGCTCAAAAGTGAACTATGAATAGCCACTCAATATAAAAGGCATATTAGCTGTGGCTAATGCTGTCACAGCTGATAGCGCCTGCTACCTAATGCTAGCCAATAGTAGTAGTTAACGGTTATAACATTAGTGTTACTGATAACAACAGTTTGAGACTCACCAATTCCTTTCTTTAGGTCACACAGTCAGAACTGGCAAGTTTCATCACAGTGGAAGCATCTACAAGTTGAGAACCACAACACTTAAAACCGAACATTTGTAATAAAAATGAGTGGTTAAAGTTAAGTCTACCTATAGATGCTCTCGTCCTGGCATCCCCATGCACGCACTCAACCAGCAATGGCTGCTCGCTGTTGAGGTTATCGTGAGATTATGTTCTGAAACCATGTAAACCATGTAAGTGTCAAAATCTCAGATTTCAGAAAATGGTATGAAAGGGAAGTCATACATATAAAATAGTTAATAAAATAAATTGAGTGGTCAGCACATGCGAATAAAAGCCATTTATTCAGATCCAACAACCTGCTGGATCTTTTCTCTTCTCCTCTGACGGGTGGTACTGGTCCACTGATGAATATAGTTGCATTCAGAGAGCTCACAGTGTTTAGTAATCCAGTAAAGTCCTGCTTCAGAACCTTAGATTGTTACTTGGACACATCGTTTGATCCTGTATACAGAATGATGTTTGAATATTCAGGCACAGTTTTAAGAATCACTCTCCTTCAAACTCCTGACCATATCCTTAGGAGAGCAGAGAACTTTGGTGTTCTTACCCCACATCCTTTGTACATCATTTACAGCAGAGTCACTCACAATCAGAGTTTCAGGCCCAGTATTTAGCTTTCCCTGTGATCTTTTACTTTTAAACAGGTTTTCAGTCCTTCCTTTGAATGGATGGTTGTCTGATAGAAATCCAGGGTCCTTTGACAAGGGGCCTAAGTGCAAAGTTGTGGTTAGGCTAAGAAGAATAAGTAGGGAAGGAGAACCAGCATCTGGTAAAGGTAAGTCGGGTTGTTTTGATGCTGTGAGCAGGGCAAAATACTAATTGGAATTTTTCAAACAGATTGTGTAGCTGTAAGTGGTCCTTAAGCTGAGCGGCAAGAGCTTTTCCCAGCACTTTTGACAAAAACTGGAAGCTCAGTATGGGTCTTTAATAGGCAGAGACCTCTGGGTCCAGGGTGGGTTTTTTGAGGAGAGGTTTGATGACTGCAGTTTTAAGCACAGTGCATTTGTGATGGACAAGAGACTGAGTACAGAGAACTGGTGGACAGTGTTGTGGCATGATGTGGGAACAATCATCACATCTTGAATGTAAAAAAGGACAAAGGAGATGGTTGTGGATTTTAGGAGACCCAGGATTAAGTAAAACAGTTTTTCCATCATGAGAGAAGAAGTGGAGGTGGTGGAAGAGAATAAATACGTCAATGTTCACCTGGACAGTAGACTGGACTGGAGATGCAACACTGATGTTGTATGTAAGACAGAACAGAGCAGACTTTACTTCTTGAGGACGCTTAGGTCCTGCAGTGTTTGAAGCAAGATGTTGAATATCTTTCAAGTCTGCTGTGGAAAGTTCAGTCATATCTGCAGTCATCTGTGTGGGAGCAGCATCAGAACCAGTGACTTAAAGAAACTGAGTAAACTGATAAAGAAGACTGACTCTGTTCTGGAGACCATTCTGGAGACTCTGGAGAGAATGATTGTGAATAGAAAGATACTTCATAAGATGAAGAAGATCATGGACAATGCTGAACATCTTCTTCACAACACATTGATTCAGCAAAGAAAGTGTCTTCAGTCAGAGGGTTCTTCAGATCTGCTGCAACACAGACTGCTCCAGGGGATCTTTCAGACCACTACAGGAGATTCTTGAGACTGCTACTGACCGCCAGGGTCTGGTTCCAGACCTGCAGTTCCAGCTGATAAGCTTCTTTAAAGATCATGGTCAACTTTCTGAAATTCAGGTGACTTTCTTAAATCAGATCAAATCAGATTGTTGTTTTTGCAAACCAGTTTTGTATTCTTGACTTCCTCTGAGAAACTTTAATATTGCTAAAGAGCAGAGAGACCAGAGCTCTGGGATACACTTTTAATCTGATCTGTGAATTTAATTCAAGAGGTTTTTATATTAACGTGCAAATAAAGAATGTCTGATCATAGTGGGTTTTACTATTAGAGAAATAGATTCTAGGATGAATAGCAGCATATACATTTTTCACCTTTATTTCCATTATTTATTTGAGAAAAAAAAACCAGAAAGAAAGAATCATGTGAGCAATCCAAAATTACAGACATGACAGTTAAATGTGGGTAAAGGTGAGCTTATATTGTCATGGGTAATGTGTGGCAGGAACAAGAGGGCCTGGTCGCAGCAGCATTTCACTGCAGAAGTGATGCAGCAGCATCTGTAACAGTTATTGATTGATTTTGATGCATGGACAGTTCTGCATCTGTGACCAGAGGAAGAATCGACCCGTCAGCAGTGGTTGTGTTCTCCTGGATGACCTGGTGATGAGCCAAAGAGATCCATGTGAAAACATATCAAACAAGGAGCTGAGTTGACTGCAGGATGGTATGTCTTAACCTCTTCCTGACCTATTTTTAAGACTTCTGCTTCATAAGGACATGTCTAATATAAACAAGTTTAACTCCACAATTACAAGGTGTATCTGAATAAATCTGGTCTCAAAATAAACATTGAGAAATTCCAGAAAAATGTAAAATTAATATAAATGTTATCAGAGCAAAGTAAATGAAGATGAACCATAGCAGAGGTATGATTAAATCTTCCACTTTTAGAGTTTATTTTTGTTTGGATTCTAGTAGTGAAAGCCTAAACAATGTAGAAATCCACCCTAGAACATCTCACCATTCACTGGGCCAAGATTGTTTCTGTTGAGAAACAAAGAGTTTTTAGAGGTTTTTGAAGACAAATGTTTTAAAGGGCTTTCCAAATTGGTCACAAGATGAACATCTGAGCAATGGTCTTAGAAAAGCAGCTCTTTCTGAACACCAGACTAGAAACAGTTATAAAAGCATTTCCAACAATTTGTGATTCAACATTCAACAATGAGAAAGGTTATTGACAAGTGGAGAACATTCAGGAGTTCTCAGTCTTCCCAGGAGCAGATGTCCCATCAGATTTACACCACGATTAGACCATAAAATGTTCACACAAAATCCTAGATGTCAAAGGGTGAAAGGCTGGGATATATCCTGGACAGGATAACATTCCATTCTAGGAATCTGATAATACCATAGTACTAAAACTGAGCAGATAGAGATCTGGTGTTCAATCAATCCACCTATATGTATGTAATGTATGTTATGAATGTGTGTTTGTGTGCGTGTGTATGTGTGTATGTAATCAACATTGTGCAGACAGCAGTCTAAGCAGAGAGACCTAGACATCCCTCATCCAGCTCCATCAGGACCAGTGTTTCTCAATTCCAGTCCTCATGGGCCTCTGTCCTGCATGTTTTAGATGTTGCCCTGCTTCTTCAAACCATGACACAAGTGGCTGTGTCATTGACAGACTTGTTCAGACCTGGATGACAACCTGTTAATGACCATTAATGAGAGTCAGGTGTGCCGAATCAGCACAACATCTAAAACAGGGGTGGCCAACCTTGGTCCTCGAGGGCTACTGTCCTGCATGTTTTAGATGTTTTCCTGCTTCTTCACACCATGATACAAGTGGCTGTGTCATTGACATTAACAGGTTGTCATCAAGGTCTCAACAAGTCTGACCATTAATTAGAATCAGGTGTGTTGAAGCAGGGAGACATCTAAAACATGCTGGACTGTGGCTCTTGAGGACCAGGGTTGGCCACTGCTGATCTAAAGCCTGCAGGACAGAGGTCCATGAGGACCAGAATGGAGAAACACTGAGGTGTTTCCAGACCATCTAAGACAGGGGTGGCCAACCCTGGTCCTGGAGAGCTGCAGTGCTGCACATTTTAGATGGCTCCCTGCTTCAACACACCTGATTCTAATTAATGGTTGTTAACAGGTTGTTATCGAGCTATAAACAAGTCTATTAATGATACAGACACTTGTATCAGAGTGCGATGAGGCAGGGAAACATCTAAAACCTACAGGACAGTGTGCACTAACGACCAGAGTTGGGAAACACTGATCTCAGAGATATCATCTCTCAGAGCAGGGGTCTCAAACTCAGGTCCTTGAGGGTTGCAGTCTTGCAGGTTTTAGATATTTCCCTGCTTCAGCACACCACGATACAAATGACTGTGTCAATAACAGCGTTGTCGAGTCCTTGATGACAAGCTGATGATGATCTTTAATTTGAATCAGGTGTGTTGCTTGAAGGATACATCCATAATGTGTAGGACTGCAGCCCTCAAGGACTGGAGTTTGAGATCCCTGCTCCAGAGTTTCTTGGCTCTGCTTCTGTATCTCCTCCTGGTTGAACATACCTGAAACACCTCCCAAGGGAGGCATCTAGGAGACATCATAGCCAGATGAACCACCTCAGGTGGTTCCTCTGAATCTCTCCCGGATGACTGAACTTTTCCTCCTGTGATTTGTGGAGAGTCAAGCCACCCTGCAGAAGAAAGTCATTTCAGCTACTTGTATCTTCCAACTGGTGCTTTTGGTGGCTACCCACAGTTGTTGACTGTTAGTGAGGGTCAGAACGTAAATTTACCAGTAAACAGAGTCTTAGATGTTCAATTTCAACTGCATCAGGTGAGTACAGAGTCCCCATTTCTGCAGATGCTGCACTGATCCACCTGTCAGTCTCTCTTTCCATTCTTCACTCACTCTTAAACAAGAAGCCGAGATACTTGAAACTCTACCACAGGCAAATTCAAATCTGTGGAGTGCAACACCCATTTCTGATTGAGATTTGGTTTCAGATATAACATGGTCTCACATTTGAGGTGTTGGCTCTCATCCCTTGCACTTCAGCCATCTGCAACTGACTAAAGGTCTTGGTTTGATGAAGCCAGCAGTACCACACCATTCATAAAGAGAAGAGATAGAATCCCATCACCACCAAACACAAAGCCTTCCACCCCTTGGCTGCACCTGACAATTCAGTCTGAACAACCTACAAAAAGAGTTGTGATAAACTGCAGCCCTAATGAACTCCCACTAAAAACTAGAAATAAATTTGAATTACTATGAACAGTGTGGACCAAACTCTTGCTCTGTATGTACAGCAATGTTTCTCAATTCCAGTCCTCATGGACTGCTGTCCTGCATGTTTTAGATGTTGCCCTGCTTCTCCACACCATGACACAAGTGGCTGTGCCATTGACAGACTTGTTCAGACCTGGATGACAACCTGATAACAACCATGAATGAGAATCATGTGTTTCAGAAGCAGGGTAACATCTAAAACATCCAGGACAGCAGCCTATGAGGACTGGAATTGAGAAACACTTGGGTAGCATATCTAGGGGGCTCCTGGTGTCTTGAGTACAGGGTACACTGAGGTTCTGGGTCATTTACTCCCTGTATATCATGGTGTCCGAAGTCTGTGGAGTTGGCTGGAGTTCTGCAGGTTTTAGATGGTTCCCTGCTTCTGAAACACATGATTCTAATTAATGGTCATTAACAGGTCGTCATCAAGGTCTGCACAAGTCTGTCAATGACACAACCACTTGTATCATGGTATGAAGAAGCACGGCAATATCTAAAACCTGCAGAACTCCTGCCCTCAAGGATTGACTTTGGGCACCCCTGCTGTACATTATCCATCCATCCATTTTCTAAACCTGTTGTTCCATTTCTGGGTCACGGGGGTCTGCTGGAGCCTATCCCAGCCCGTC